>JBAMJV010004636.1:0-24845 GCA_037951105.1 Echinarachnius parma | reverse complement strand
TGAAGAACGATGAAGGCTGTCAAACGCTTTCTCGAAATCTACGAACACCACATAGAGTGAGCTGTTCCATTCTTGTGATTGTTCAAGGATTTGTCGTAGTACGAAGATATGATCTGTGCACGATCGTCCTTTCCTAAAACCGGCTTGCTCTTCTCTCAGTATGGTATCCACTGCTGTTGTGATGCGTTGTAAGATAATGCGACTGAATATCTTACTGGTGAGGGATAACAGGGTGATGCCTCTCCAGTTATTGCAGTCCCCAAGGTTTTGGCAGCTTAACGATGACACCGGTTTTCCATTCATCTGGTATAGTTTCTTTGTCCCATATGTCTTGCATAATGCATCTTAAAAGCTCAGGGGTTTCTTGTTCTTCAGCCTTTAGCATCTCAGGACACACTCCATCTTCTCCTTGTGCCTTCCCAGACTTCAATTTTCGAATGGCTTCTTTAACTTCCCCAACTGTAATGTTGTCTGTGTTGATTTCAAGATCCTCATCTGCTTCTGGAATGTGTGAGAGTACTTGTGGCTCTGGTCGATTTAGTACCTCTTGAAAATGTTCCCTCCATCTACTCAGCTTTGCATGTTCTTCTGTGATTGATGACCCATTTGCAGCTTTTACTGGTACATCCTGGTTTGCATTTGGATCCCCCCGTAATTTTCGTGTGATCCTGTAGACTGTCTTCATGTCATTTCGTTGGGCAGCTGTCTCGGCTTCTTCAGCAAGTTGTTCGGTGAACCGTCGCTTGTCTCTCCTTGCTGCTTTCTTCACTTCCTTATCTTTCTCTCTGTATTGAGTATTGAACCTTTCCTTCAGCCTGGGAGACTTAGAGCTCAAGAATTTCTTCTTCAACAACTTCCTCTCATCAATGACATTCCATGTGTCTGCAGACATCCACTCTGATTTAGAACTTTTCCTGTAGCCGATGGTCTCCTTTGCTGTCTGGTTCATGGCTTCATTAAGACTATCTATCGTCAGTGCTTCTTCGTCTTGGAGAACACTAAAGCGATTTCTTAATGCAATGCCAAATTCTCTCTTTGTATCAGGATCCCGTAGTTTGGCAACATCGAAGCGCCGATCCCTGCTGTCCCCAATCTTTGCTTTCCTTAACCTTAGCATGAGTTTTGCTACAACTAAGTTGTGATCACTGCCAACATCAGCATTTCTCATCACTCGTACATCCTGAAGAGATCGCTTCCACTTATTATTAATAATGATGTGATCAATCTGGCTTTGAGTTCTTCCATCAGGCGATGTCCACGTCAATTTGTGAATATTCTTGTCGGCGAAAATATTACCTCCAATCACCAAATTATTTTCTTCACAAATGTTGACCAGTCGCTCACCGTTGTCCGTCATATATCCTAGTCCATGTTGTCCCATGACCTTTTCTCTATTTTTGTTGTCTATTCCTACCCTCGCATTAAAATCACCTAACAAAAGAAGTACATCGTGTCTTGGTACGTCTTCTAGAACTCCTTGTAGTGCACTATAGAACTGGTCTTTGGCCTCTTCCTCTGCATCATCAATAGGTGCGTAAGCCACTATAATTGATAGCTTAGCATATTTAGAGTCTAGTCGTACATACAGCAAACGCTCATTGATTGGTTTCCACTGTAGTAGAGTGTTAGCATACTTCTTACTAATAATGAGAGCCACTCCCTCATGATGGTTGTCATCTGGCCTGCCTGACCAGATTATTACTTCCCCTGAGTTCAGCTTTTGTTTCCCTGTCTTGGTCCATCTTGCCTCTGTGATTCCTAGCAAACCTAAATTATATACATTAATTTCTCTTACTGTCTGTGCTAATTTCCCTGCTTGGAAGAGAGTTCGCACATTCCAACATCCGACTCGGATGTGTTGTTTTGGCGTCATGACATCCACTCTCTGGCTGAGAACTTCCTCTCGGCTTTGATCCCCCGCCGTCATACGTCCAGTTGCCTGGACAGCTTCTCTCCTTCTGCCGGATAGATTTGTTTCCTTTCCTGTCGTTTCTGTAGCACTGGGTACTTTACAGGGTGGGGTCGCTGGCCCCACGCCCAACCCTCCTCTTTTTCCGGGCTTGGGATCGGCCTGGTGGGGTGTGCAAGCCAGGGCAGAGTTACACAAATGGTACTACTATACTAATAATAAGTACTAACTGTGGAACTCCATTAACACACGTTAGTCCATGCGCATGGCTCGCGGCCTGGAATTTTGGCTATAATGATATAAATTACTTTCATAACAAAAGTCAAATACCGTTAATTTCTTACGCTTCTTGGTCTTACTCAACGAACAGGCCTCTCTGAGATGTTTATTGCAGTCAAGTGACGATGTCTACTACCCCACAATAAGCTTCCTGACCGACCTGTTCTTGCCAGCAGCCGATGCTCAGGTCGAGGGTTCGAACGTCGAGGTGCGCTATACGGAGTTTGACGGTGTTCGTGTCCTGGTGTATGACCCTTTGACCAAGGCCAGGGAGTTGATTCCTGGATTGGTGTATTACCATGGGGGAGGCTACGCCATCGGGAGTACAAGTGTGTATTATATTTCCACTAATGAATACTTTGTTTGTTTACTTCTACTACTACTACTAATTAATAATTATATGTATTCATATTATGCTGCTACTGAAGTGTTCAACGTCAACATGACTTGATTTTGGTCCATTCCACGACCATTGATTTTAGTGTTTGCATGTGTGGCATTGGATTTTTATAATGTCTTTCTATTTGAATAATGATCAATGTCGAAAATAAAATATTATGAGATATATCAAATCAATATCTGGTTTAGTCTATAATTTATAATGGTTTAGAAATGATTGATATTTGGCATTGCACCTTCTGTTCTTTTCCCTTTTTGTTTCTCGGTATAATTATGTTATATTTTGTCTATAGGCCTATACTTTTTTTGTACATGTATACTTACATTTTGATAAGACACAGTTACATTCGGGAACCAAATACTTTATACAAGCGTTTCTTATTTTTGGTTCCTCCATATTTCATGTTATGTTACAGAACTTGTTATTTTATTTATTATGTTATGAATGTTGTTCATTATAACTTCCGTGTATTTCATTTTGTACTGGAATTGAATTGACTATCTGTAATAATAAATAATGTTTGCGATTTATATAGCGCCTAATATGATTGATAATCATCTCTAAGCGCTATTTATAGTTTGTTTATTTATTTGTTAAAATGTATAACTTGTGAAATATGGAAATAAATTAAAATCAAATCATATCAATACTTCAGGGTCACATGGCGAACTGACACGATACCTGGCGGAAAAACTAGACATGGTTGTGGTTTCAGTTGAGTGAGTAAACAATATAATAATTTATCATATATCAATTAGGATTACAGTCTATACAATTGCCTTCCTCAATATCCCAATAATATACTCGATTTATATAGCGCCTAATATGATTGATAATCATCTCTAAGCGCTTATGGTATTGCCACGCTTTTGTTTTCTTATTTTTAACTTTAATCAGAGGCTCTGTTCTACCAAATTGAATAATGATTATAAGAAATATTGTATGTAATTACTGGTCATATTTATTCATAATAATTTGTTTTTATACGTAAGATTTAGTTTAAATATAATAGCAAAATGTGTTTTCAATCATACTGCCTCTTGAAGCACTTATTTTTACAAGACATATCTAGAGGTGAATATTGATATGAATTCATGTTGAATAATATGAAAATTTAATGATATAATCCAAATCGATTGGGAGTGGATCGGTGTGCTGGAGTTGACGTATAGATGAATGTTCCTGTTTGTTTAAGCTACTATTACCATTGCATGGTTACAATTATTTAATACAGTACTTTTTTAGGTACGCCGATCGAGGTTTGGTAGTCATTGTAGTATTGTTTTCCACACCCCTTGATCATTGTTAAACCCCTACAGGTACCGACTTGCCCCGGCCCATCCATTCCCGACAGGCTTTGAAGATTGCCTGAAGGCAACGAAATGGTTCCTCGACCACGCGGTCGATTACGGCGTCGACCCGGATCGTGTGGTGCTGAGTGGCGACAGCGCCGGTGGTCATCTGACCAGCACCATCAGTATGAATCTGCATGACGATACTTCGCGCCCGAACATCAAGCTTCAGGTTCTCTTCTACCCGTGGCTTCAGATCTTCGACCTCAACACTCCGTCCTACCAGAACTATGTGGCCAATTTTGGAGACACAGGGCTCGTTGCCAAACCCGGGATCGCGCGGTTCTTATCGGCCGTTTTACTGGGTAGGATTGACCGACACTTCATGGAGCAGGTGCTGACCAATGCACACGTCAGCGAGGAGTTCAGGCAGTCGGCGCAGTATAAGAAGGTGTTGGACCGCGATGTTGTTCACAGGAAGCTGAAGACAACACCCACAGGAAGCAGCGTAGAGGGCGCCACTCATAGTAATGCCACACTCTGGGAAGAGATCAAGGATCGTCTGCTGGATCCGAGATTAGCACCACTTTTCCGGAAGGACTTCACTGGTATTAACAAATGTCTTTAAAACTGTAGCGTAGCTACGGCGGGGGCTTCCCTAATAATTTAACAATTAACGCATATCATTCGATCATTCAATACATACATATGAGTTATCGGCATCATTCCCCGAAAGGTTCCTCACAATTGTAATCACTTCAGAACAAATTGAGATCTCCTGTCGACTGTATTATGTAAACACACAGAAAGACATTGATAATAATATTATTCAGACTACTCCTCAAAATAATCTCAGGTTATGATTAAAATAATATACTACACACATGTATTATGAAATAACGACGGAGACACCGACTGCATAACTATTTAAAATGAATTCAAAAATGATAATGTTCATTTTAGAATTTAGATCTCTTGCAAAATTCCCCAAAGAAATATTTTCCTATTATATTTGATTTTTATTATATATCGCTCCTTTTGGAATCGCGTTCCTTTCCGGTGTATACTTGTTATATGTTGTTACTCTCTACAATGTTCAGGTCTCCCGGTGGCTTTCATAGCTACGTGCGACTTGGACAGTCTCCGGGATGACGGGATCTTCTACGCGAGACTCCTGGAGGAGGCAGGAGTGCCGGTCACGTGGAAGAACTATGCAGGAGCATTCCACGCCATTGCAGCGGCAGGGCCGGTCAAGAACATCCCCACTGGGGTCAACATGGCCAACGATGCAATCGACTTTATTCGAGACAACATTTAGAACAGTCAGAAGTCAGAAGTTTCGGTATAGAGGGCGCTTTAAGAAATACTTTATTTGTGAGGTTATAAAAAACTGAGTGTCAAATTTGAAAGAGCATACAATTAAATGACAGAATAAACTTTATTATTGATCAAAATGGGTTCAGAAACAGCTGAAATATTTAATATATTCAATCGGAATAGATGTGGGATCCCACATTTATTCGAGAATTTAAGAAAAAATGAAATTTTACACTTTTAAAAATATGTACAAAAGAGGTTTTTCAATAGTTGTTGATTATCTCATTAATAAGAAAACATAACATGCACAATGTCCTATTTTTAATCAAATAATACATAAACCCGAGTATGGAACGATTTACTATATTATCAGTGCATTGCCTGAACACGCAGCCAACTATGACTACTGAAGAACCTTATTTGTCTTGTTACCATGGTTACTATAATAGTGAATCGTCATAGGGAGTCTCTAGATTCGTAGACTTGTTATAATCATGGTTATACTCCGATCGTGGTGTTCTCACCAACAAGTGGACAGATAATGCAAAACTACAAGAGACAACTGGGGGCAAGCATGAATTTAAACAGTAGAGGTGTATGTCAATGGGCCTGAATAAACCCAATTACTGTCTACATTATAAACATGATAAAGTGTGATTGTATTTTTTGTCAAATAATGATAATATTGAAATATTCTATAATTTGATCTACTGCTTGTTTAAGAGGCCGATGACATGACAATTTCACATAGATTATGTTATCACAATGATGGCGAGATCAAAACCGCTTATGAACACAACCTTTGCACTTGGTATAATTATGCCCGGCGCAGACAGAGCTGACTCGACCCGATCCGACTGGTTTTCAGCCTGATTAACTCAGTATGCGCTGCCTCAGGACTCCGGTTTTTCCAGTCAAGTGTCAGTCGGAGGTCATTCGAGGCCGATTCAACGTGTTGGATCGGCTCCGACTGAGCGAAACTGACTCTATAACCTGACTGAAAACCAGTCGGATCGGGTCGAGTCGGCTCTGTCTGCGCCGGGCTTAAGACAAGCTATATGGCTAGATACATCCATGCATGATGCTGTATTTTAAAGCAGAGCCAAAAGCACATTCTTGAATTATCGACCATTTCTTTTTTAATAGTTGAAATATACAGTTTTACCAGCTGAATCTTTGGTTATTAATAGATTTTCAATGTAAAACAAAATAAGTGAGGAATAGTTGATAAAAATATATTATGTAGCCTATTTGTGTAAAGTGATATGTCCACTAAGAAATGCTAAGTAATGTGTGAAAAATACACGTTAAATGGGTGCCATATGGCCGAGAAATTAGCAGAAATGCAAACTGATATTCGCTAATTTATAACTTTCCAGTGGATAATACCAAAATGTGTGTATGTGTGCGTGCGTATGTGTGTGTGTGTGTGCGTGTGTGAGTGTGGGTGTACGCGCGTGTGTTTTTGTGTTTGTGTTTACTACATTAGATGTTCTTTTGTATAAAGGCTATTATATCATCATGCATGGTAGTAGCAAGCACGAAATTCTTCATAAACATCACGCCGTGAAAGCCTTCTTCATAATGTGCTAACTTGACCGGCACTCCGTCATTTTCCAAACGTTGTTTGTAGAGAATGCCATCATCACGTAGCAGATCGAACCCGACCGTGAGAATGAATGCTTGGGGAAGCCCTGACAGGTCGCGTCGCAGTAACGGCGAGAAACGCGGATCCACTATGCCGTCCGATAAACGCGCCCACAACGCGCTATCGCCGCTTTGTAAGTCGTTTCGCGTCTTGTAGTACCTAGGATCGCGAAATTCTGCCGGGATCTGCTCGTGACTGACGAACGAGTATTCCAAAGACTGCTGTTTGAATTCTGAAGAAGTGAAGTTGTTTGTCAGGAATTGTGACACGGCATAGTAGTCGTAGCTGCCAAATGAAAGAGTCAAGAAGGAAGTGAGATATGGTAAAGAGAGGGGACCTGCGTCACCGAAATCAGCGGCATATTTCTGATACGAAGGGGTGTTCAGGTCTATCTTCTTAAGCCAGGGGTAAATCAAGACCTGGAGTTTGAGATCGGGCACGTCTTCGTCATCGTGGATCGCCTGAGCCACGGATGCAGACAGATGACCACCGGAGCTATCGCCACCGATGCCGATGCGTTGTTGGTCGACACCGAAGTCGTTTGCGTGTTGCAGGAAATATCGCGTGGCCGTCAAGCAGTCTTCAAACCCAGACGGATGTGGATGTTCAGGTGCAAGGCGGTAGCTGATATGAAACAAAATATTAAAAAACACTATGCAATTACCAATCAAATGCATGGGGCAAGAAAATTAATTTGGATCGGCATAATATTGTTATATTGAGAAGTACAGAATACTATGTTACTGAAAGTGACATATAACATATTGCTTTTCCTCAAATGGCTTTAATATATTCACTATCAAAGCTACTGAAGCCACTGTCTGACAATAGACTTGACACACAGCTACATTCATCTATTGACCATTATGAATGCCCACTTGCTTTGTGTTCTGCTGGCCCTTAGCTTATGTATGAAAGGCATAGAGCTTAGTAGCACCAACACATATGTGCCAGGAATATGCAAGTCTCAATGTAAAAAATATCTGTACCACAGCAAATATCTTGGATCACACATATCGTACTACCCTAACTCATCCGCTACTTTTCAGCTTAGACTACTTCTTGCTGGAGACATTAATCCTAACCCAGGACCAAGTGTAGATACACCTGGCCTTAGCGCATCATCACAACATAGAAAAAGATACAGCATCTCTGACCTACTGGATGTACGCATCTCTTGCTCAAAGTTGCCCATTCCTTTAAATGCCTGGAAAACCATCAAGAATCTTAGGATCAACTCCAAGCATCCAACTCACCGTGGTCGTACTAAACGACAGTTTGCTACACAATACAGCGCAAGATGCAGAGGTCTCAGCTCAACTGAGACAACGGATGTTGCACCATTGATTTGCCATCATCCAACACCTATAACCAAGCCTTCTAAAACTTCTCTTGAAGTTGAACATACAAAGAGTAACAAACGCTCAATTGAAAAATGTAGATTCGCTCTCTGGAACGCACGATCTCTTCGAAATAAAACCACATCTATAATCGACTTGATAATTGGAAACGACCTGGACATACTAGCAATATGCGAATCTTGGTTGCACGGTGACGATCGCGACAACCATACTATCGCAGACTTGAAGACGGCACTTCCAGACTTTGATTTACATCAAGTTCCCAGGCATACCAGGGGAGGAGGAGTGTGTGTGATGCTGCGTCAGTCTTTTATTGTGAAAATCAATGTCACTGAGAAGTACTCGTCGTTTGAATATATAGACCTATCTGTACAACTGAAATCATCAGTGCTTAGGATGATAGTAGTCTACAGACCCCCTTATTCTGCCAAAAGCAATTGTCGCATATCTGTCTTCATCGACGAATTCTCTACTCTAATGGAAACCGTCACTACATCTTCAGTTAACTTCCTTATTGCGGGTGATTTCAACCTGCATGTGGACGACCCTACGAATAGGGATGGTAAGAAGATGCGCGACCTCATTAATTCGTTTGACCTCCACCAGCACGTAAATGAGAGTACGCACTCTCATGGGCATACACTGGACTTGATCATGACTCGCAAAGCAGCTCCTGACGTCATCTCCAATGTAGCAATTCTTCGTGGACTGCCATCAGATCACCATGCGATCCAATGTGAAATTGACATTGCTCGACCTGCTGCAACACAAGACAAGATCTCTTTTCGAAAGCTGCAATCCATCGATATTAATCAGTTTGAAGATGACATATCGCAATCGGCTCTGTACGTTAATAGATGTCGTGATATTAATTTAGTAGATCAATACAACAGCATCCTCAGTGGTCTACTAGACACCCATGCCCCGATGATTGATAAAAACATAACTCGTAGGAGCAACAACCCTTCATGGTACAACAACAACGATGCTCTACATGAAATGAAACGCAAGAAACGATGTCTTGAACGCAAGTTCTTCAAATCAGGCCTCACCATCGACAAGCAGATTTATAAAGAGTACTGTAAACTCTACAAGAACGAATTAGAATCTGCTAAATCCGAGTACTTTACAGAACAACTCCAGAACAGCGATGGAAAAACTCTTTTTCGTATTGTTAAATCTCTCAGCGACCCTAATACCAGCAAAGTATTACCCGATCACACCTGCTCAACATCCCTTGCTAATGATTTCGCACAATTTTTTGACACTAAGATACAACATATTTGTGCTGATTTGAACGCCACAAGCTCTCCACCTCTCACAGTGGAACTTCAAAGTCAACAAACCGAGTTGAAGTTTGACTTTTCAGAAGTGTCCGAAGAGACTGTCAGAAAGATAATAATGGGCTCGCCCTCTAAAACGTGTGCCCTGGATCCAATACCAACTCCGCTTCTTAAAAAATGCATCAACGTTCTGGTACCAGTGATAACTGAAATTGTCAACAAGTCTCTATCCTCTGGAGTTATGCCTGAATCTCTGAAACTGTCTCATGTGACACCAATTCTTAAAAAAACAAGCCTTAATCCAAACATTTTGCAGAACTATCGCCCAGTGTCACAAATTTCTTTCCTTGCTAAAGTGATTGAAAGATGTGCCTGCACTCAACTTCAATATTATTTTGAAACTAATAAGTTGTATGCATCTACACAATCAGCTTACAGGTCAAATTTTAGTACAGAAACTGCACTTCTTAAGGTTCAAAATGACCTTCTTCGAGCAACTGATGAGCACAAAGAAACCCTCATGGTTCTTCTCGACTTTAGTGCAGCATTTGATACTATCGACCATGCGCTGTTCCTGGAAAGACTTCACTCGCGTTATGGTTTGACTGAAACAGTTGTTGCTTGGTTTTCATCCTACCTCAAAGACCGGAAGCAGTCTGTTGTCATCGATAACTGTACATCTGAATGCCACACACTCAACTGTGGTGTTCCGCAGGGATCGGTCATTGGTGCACCAGCGTTCACATTTTACACCTCTCCAATCAGTGATATTATATCTGCACATCACCTTAATCACATGATGTACGCGGATGACATTCAAATATACATCGATTTCAAACCATCAGAGACTTTGAGTGCCATTCAACGCTTAGAAGCCTGTGTTGCTGATGTCAAGTCCTGGGCCACTAATAACAAACTAAAATTCAATGATAGTAAAACAGAAATTCTTCATATAAGTTCTCGTTTTCAAACGTGCAACCCCACTCCGCCAATAAAAATTGGGGACCTCTACGTGAAACCAGTTGAAAAAGCAAGGAACCTTGGCGTTATTTTCTCAAAGCACCTCCAGATGACAGATCAAATTGCCAAAGTTATCAGGGCTGGATGGGCTGGAGTTCACAAAATTGGTCGTCTCCGGAAATACCTTGATCAACCATCATCAGAAAAGCTAGTTCATGCCTTTATCACCTCACACATTGACTATTGTAACAGCTTACTAACTGGATCCCCCGACACAGATGTCTCAAGACTACAACGTTTACAAAATGCTTCCGCTCGCATCATAACTCGCACCAAACGCCATGATCATATATCTCCAATTCTTCATAACCTTCACTGGCTGCCTGTCCACCTTCGAATACGTTTTAAGTTACTCCTGCTCATGTACAAATGCATGAACGGTCAAGCTCCCAGCTATCTACAAGAACATGTCATTCCATACACACCAACTCGTCAACTTAGGTCAGCTACCCACAACCTCGTCGTCCAACCCAAGGTTCTCTCCCGGTCATATGGTGAGCGCAGCTTCTCCTTCATCGGTCCTTCTCTCTGGAACGCTCTCCCAAACCGGATTAAAAACTCTCCTTCTGTTGACTCTTTCAAAATCAACCTTAAATCGTATCTCTTCCAAGAACATTTTCAGTCATAGCTCAAACATGGACTCTTTCTACAACTTTCTTCTCAAAGCGCTTAGAGGCTGGACTGCAGTAGGCGCTATATAAATATGTTATATTATTATTTCTGTCAACCAGTCAAGGGATGATATTTGTTTAAGGACACAACTTCATTGTACAGTGCGTATCATTTTTCGTTTTATTCATTCATTCATAATTTCATCGCATAAGCGTACAGTTATGATAATTCCCTTATTCTCATATTTAAACCCATTACTCATGAATCTGTAATGCTTTTACAATGGAGCGTGGATGCCGCAATTCCTACTGATACAAAGGATTATAGCTCGTTATAGTTGCTTTGCATGTCCAAGTTCAGTTTATGACACGTATCATCAACGAAAAATACAAATTTACTTACTCAATGGATACAAGCACGATGTTGAGATCCTCTGCCATCTTCCTCGTGATGTGGTCGTAGGCATCTGCAGAGGTGAACAGTAAAATACAATGAAGTTGCACTTGCAGTGACGAAATTAACATAATCAGATATGGCGCAAGCCTTACACCCGAGATTCCCCTTTAACAATAATAATTTATTTTATTTTTGTCACAGTCAGTAAACATGTATTGCATTCAGATTTGTTTCACATTCTTAGAATTAGCGATTTTCAGTGTAATTAAGGTAATATAACCGTATATTGATAAAATAATCCTAATATTAAACAAATGCTATAGTTTCATGATGTGCATATGATCGTTCTTCAAACTGTTAAAATCGAATATAATCTTGAAAATACGAGATCATTACCAGAAAGAGAAATGTATAATGATAATTCATAATAGTAATTATAATTAATATATACCTGCGCTCCCTACGCATAATCCACCTCCGTGGGTGTGGATAAAGGCGGGAATCTTTGCAGCATCCTCCCTTGTGATTGGTTCGTAGAGTCGGACAGTGACGCCGTTGAACTGAGTTACCTTTGACCTGATGTTGGACCCTTCCACTTCCACTTGTGGTGTCGGCGATACGCTGTCCATGGTGTGACGTAATAACTTGATGTGGTAACTTTCAAACGGTTCGTCACGATGAGCGAGGTGGCTTACGGAGGCCTGAAGGCAAAAATGAATGGGAAAGATACCGACACATATTATTATTAACTACGCAATTTCATGTGTCACATTCAGAACTTTAATAGCACTTCATTCGGTAAAACTCTCCAAAATCGGTTGCTTCTGCACTCTGTACTAAAGAAAAATTCAGAGAATCATTGGCTATATATAGTCGAGTCTACAACATTGGTGTTATTATCATTTGCGCTATCAAGCTATTGAAAAAATAAGAACGAAATACATTATTTCGCAACGTTTTGTCTTATAATGAAATAGCTTTATCTAAACACTGTTTCAAAAACATTGATGTCTATAATTAATCTCAATGTATACTTACAATGAGTTTGAACAGACGGAACCCCACCGTCACTGGTCTGTATTTGCTCGGTTCTGTGATGCCATCAGGTACGGGCTCATACAGCAGGTATGCAGATAGGAGTCCGAGGAGAAACAGTACCACGAAGATAAAGCGTCTTGTCTTCATTTTGGTTAATTAATGTAAATGCAGGATCTATGTTCCACTTATAAATTTAATTTCTCTGTCTATGTGATGAAACGAATCCTCTGAATTTGGCTGAATATGTGTTATACCGGATCTAAATGCTTTTTGTTCAGTTATAAACACATTCCTGTATAGGTGGTAATTATGCATGCGACGAAACACTCATCAGATAAGTCTAAATTAGTTGTTCAATGTAAACAGTCTGTTATATAAGACACAGGTAAGATACAGTGAGAGCAAAGTCCGCGGTTGCGCATAGTATAGGCCCTATACGGGGGCATACACAGTTAGTGACAAGAGCAATACAAAGGCGATAGTAGAGAAAAACATAAGGCCGATCCCCCACCCCCAAAACAAAATATTACTCTTCCCCTCCTACCCCCCCCCCCCCAAAAAAAAAAAAACAAGGCCCACGCTAATCCATACAAGTTCACCACCATCAGATAACTTGCGACCCAGTAAACAATGTAAACAATAAATTAGGCGACCGAAAATAACATTCATTATTGTTGTCTTAGTAAGTTCAAAGTTAGAACATATCAAGATAATCTTGAAACATCTGAATCCAGGGCCCCGTTACATAAATAGATACGATAAAATCGTACGATTACTTGATCATATGATTAATAGTTACATATGATATTAATGTTTGGGGCCCAGACTTTAATTCGCGGCGTATCAACAATAATGAGCGCCTTTCAGCAGGTTCAGACAGTGGGCCGTATGCATAAAAACAAGCAATTGCTTATAAGCAATTGCTTTAAGCACAAGCAAGAGCTTGTCAAGCAAAAGATCAAGTTCAAGCAATTGCTTGAATACATATGCACAAGCTTTTGCTTGTGCTGAAACCTTTTGCTTGCACTGCCTAAGCAATTGCTTACGTGTTGGACAAAGGATCGTTACGGTTGTGCGAACATCGCACTGCAGGACAACAATGCTTCGTGCCCGACCTGGCAGCAGTATATTTGTTTACGCAAATAGGGGGAAACAGCACAGATCAACAGGGGGGTTTCTGTGCAGATCGATGGACGAAAATTGCCGTAAAAAGTCTAAAATAACAGAAATTGTATTAAGTATGAAATCACAACATAACATCTGAAATAAGGAGCTCGTAATCATCCTGAAACGGTATGAACATTTGATCCTTAAATGCGAATGCCCTGAGTAAGCAAGAGCTCAAGCTGGTCTGGATGTGCTTGAAAAAACGCAAGCAATTGCTTATCAAGACAAGTAAAAGGTTCGTTTTATGCATACGGTTTCAAGCAATTGCTTGTTTGGTAAGCAATTGCTTACGAGCAGTAAGAAATTGCTTGTGCTTGTAAGCAAATGCTTTTGCTTGCAAGCAATTGCTTATTTTTATGCATACCGATTCAAGCAAAAGGCTAGCACAAGCAATTGCTTGTTTTTATGCATACGGCCCAGTGCCACTCTGGCCACTTCAGGTTTAGTCCTTTGATGAGTAGGGGCTTGGCCGATGGTGGGGGATTCTGCCCAAGTGGTGACAAAATCGAGGAATCTGTGTCGGGAAGGAAGGGTTTTTGTGGGATGTTTGTTGTCCGTACATCATTTGCTGCTGTCTGTGCACTGTTTCACTCGTTCCTTTAGGCATGTGTAAGAGCGACGTTTGTTTAGAGATCCGGTCCCAGAGAGATGATAATATCATCTTCTCAGCTTTTATTTCGTTTGTTTCAAGGAGCCTGGTATCTTACCAGATGCGTTGTTGAGTGTGGTGTCAATCTTCTTCATATGGGCCGATCTGCTCCATACTAGGCAAGCATCGGGTGACATGTAGAGGGCATCATCTGCTATTTGTACAGTCTTTGGGTCAGATCTATAATGCGATGCTGCTAACTTCCCGCGATGGCGTTTCGAGATTACAATTTGCCTATATCGTCCAACTTGGGTTTTTAAAATGGGCTCAAAAGGGCCCCCTTAACCCTGCAACGCTAAACTATCTACTCTCACGATGAATATGGTGAGGTGTGGCCTTCAAGCGCATTGAGACCATGTATAATGCGCTATATAAGCACCATTATTAATATTATTATTATTATGTTCAAGGTATGTTCGTCTTCTGGATGTACTTCGAATATGTGATCGAGTTTCACACCAAGTACACTCGATGCTCACATTGACTGAGCTATATATTCAGCATTGTTCTGCTATATATACTCAGTTCTCTTTTTGCCTCCCTGTTCTTGAGGCGGAAGACACACACCTGGGTCTAGGATAGGTTTGCCCGCATGAAATTAGATCGATACTATACCGAAAGGTCTTTTAGTGATGTGTTGAGATGGAGTTCAGAAACTTCGAAGGAACTATGCTGGGCTGTAACTTAGAGGTGCATCTACACAGATAAAGTTGATGGAATGTGCACAGTGTGCTGTAGGTGTTGGCGGCAGGACGCCACCCTGGAGGATATCGTTTGTTTTTGTCTGTGCCATCTGCTCTTATATCCACCAAGTTAAACAGATAAGCGTCTTCATCATCTTCTGGATTAATCTTGTGAGTATGAGATCATCCGCGGTCATCTACTTTGCCAGTAGCCCATGGTGGTTGACAGTGTAATAAGCATAATATATTACTACTATAATACTGCACCGGTGAAGAGGGTTGTTCTGAAAACCTTCTTCGATGTGGTGGGTCAGCTAGTTAATAAGATATCATGTGGTGGATGTTCCTGGTCGGAAGCCAACCTGCTCATAGTTTAGTTGGCTGTCAACGTGGAGCGCAATTCTTTTGAGACTGAGGCGTTCAAGCAGTTTGCATGTTTGGCACAGGAGCGAGATCGGTCGAAAGTTCTTGGTTTCGTTTGGTTCCTTTCATGACTTGAGTATAACGACGACTTTGGTTTGGAGCCACTGTTTTAGGACACAGGTCTTTTTGAATGATCGATGTACATTTGAAACATGTCCATGCAGCCATTTATCTGCTCTGATATCTTAGGTCGTCGATGCTTGCCTTGTTGACCTGTATGTTGGAGTTACTTTGTTCTTTTTTTAGCTCTTCGTAATCTGCCTATGTTGTTCAGCGATCCTAATTGAGGTGAGCTCTTCTTCTAGGGTGATAGTGTCCCCTGAGAATGGATCGATCTGTGTCCGATATAGGCCGTGGTGTTCTGTGCCAGAAGCTGACTGGATTTTTCGTCGATGCATTGGATACATATGTCGCGTATCAGCCTCTTGGAACATGCCTACGTGACACATGCTCGACGATGTTTACTAACAATGGTTCATCGCTCAATTAATTGATCACAAGTTGACAAAAACAAAAAAAAGTTTAACCCCCTCGAACATGTCGAAGGAAATAATATGTTACATGCCACTCCTAGTATAATAACATTATTTTCTTTTCAAAACAGCTACCGCCTTGCACCTGAACATCCACATCCGTCTGGGTTCGAAGACTGTTTGTCGGCAACGCGGTATTTCCTGCAACATGCCGCTGATTTTGGTGACGCAGGCATGCCCCTCCCCTTGTCATTACTCGCTGCCTTCTTGACTCTTTCATTTGGCAGCTACGACTACCTTGCCGTGTCACAATTCCTGACAAATAACTTAATTTCTTCAGAATTCAAACAGCAGTCTTTTGAATACCCATTTGTCAGCCACGAACAGATCCCGGAAGAATTTTGCGTTCCTAGGTATTACTAGACGGGAACGACTTAGAAAGCGGCGATAGCGCGTTGTGGGCACGTTTATCGGACGGAATACTTGATCCGCGTTTATTATCACCGTTACTTCGACTCGACTTATCAGGGCTTCCAAAAGCGCTCATTATCACCATGGGATTCGATCCGCTTCGTGATGACGGCATTTTATACAAAAACCGTTTGGAAAATGACGGAGTACCGGTCAAGTTGGTACATTACGAAGAGGGGTTCCATGCAGTAATGAATAGTTACAAGTTCCAGCTTGCTGCTACTATGCGTGATGACATAATTGCGTACCTCAAAAAGAACATCTAATTTAAATTTAAAAAAAATAAAAAAACACACACACACACAAACACATGATATCATAATTATAACAACAAAATTGTTAGATCCACATAGTATAGCATTTCTCGGTCAATTTCGTAAGTTGGCCACACAAATTCATTTTGTGTGCATTCAATTTCGCCGATTTTGTCACCGCAGTTGTATTTTGCAGTTCAAATTCGTTTTTTAGCATTCGAATTCATATAACGATCATTCGAAAACATTTTGTTTGCATTCGATTTAAAACGTGTTTCTATTTCGTAAAATTGTCATTCAATTTAAAGCGAGAAAATTCGTGATTACGTAATACCGCCTTCTGTGAAATCCGTTGGCGAAATTGAATGCAAATAGCGTGTTCTTTAAATTGAATGCTAAAAGTGGTAAATCACTTGACCGAAGAGCTAAATCGTATGAACAAATAGCAATTTTGAACCACAATTGCAAGCCTTCAGCTCAATTCCGCGAAATTGAATGACACGCTTATCAAAACGAATGAGAAGCTTACGAAATTGGCCGAGAAAACCTATATTAGATATGGGTATTACTTGCACTCATTAATAATCTTTTAAATTGTGAAATTATGAACCCAAAACTAAATTTTCCATTTAAAGAACAACTCAATTTTGAATCTTGAATACGGTATTGTACCATTGTAATAGTTTTGTAAGTATTATGTATTAAACTGTCCTTAATGCATTAAAGACATACTCGTATTTCGACCCTCATAATCTCTGTGGAGTTTTACATCCAGATCATTCATTTATTATTATGTTTTCATCGACATAAAAGTTATACGGAGGTCGTTTCCTCAAGTTATTGCTCATAAATCGACATTTTTTGCATAATCATATATAGTTTGACACCATTTTATTTCATTTACAACAAAGTCATATCTAATAATGTTCATGAATTTTACAATAATTGCGAAAATGTAATGTCATGTTATAACTTCAATATATAACCCAATACTACTCTTAAAGAGGACCACCAGGCAAAGAGCAACACATAATTATATGTTTTGGTACCGTGTGTGATATCAAATAGATGCCCAACATTTTGCAAAGGGTTGTGTAATTCATAAACAAAGCAATTCATTATCACTTTCATTACCATTATTATTATTTTCATGGTTCCGTACGCGCCGAAAATTTGCGAGTGCGCACGTTAGGAGACGATAGAATAACTGACGATGCGTTCGTCCTAGACAAAAGGTAGTCTTCGTATGCAGACCCCTGATCACACGATGTAGTATGGTGATGCTTTTTCCCAGTTTTATATTTTTTTCTGAAAACCTGTTTTTCCGATTTTTTTTGGTGGAATGGACTACTCAAAATGTTACATTTCTTTTATAAGAATATTATTTTTGGGTGGTGGTACCCTTTAAAGATATTTTTAGTAAGTTTGCTATATAGTAGGCTATGTTTTTACAGACAGTCATGTTAAACAATGTGATAATGATAATCGTGCACTTATTTACAATTATGGACTATACTTATTGACGCTGGATTTGATTTAAAATGTTTAATTTATGCGGTTTCTTTATCATGTAACAAATATTAATTGCAAATTGCCTTTTGTGTATTTGTACACATTATAAACGTATAATTCCAATACATTGCCGCATATCATGATTATTAAATAAAATTGAAATCGAAATTCAATTGAATTGTAATTAATGCATACATCAAGTGCTTGTCATATACTGTAACTTGTACCATAACTGCACTAATGTACAGATCTGAATGTTTTATGGAATATAATGAATACTATATAAAAACAAAAATTCGCTTTAATAACGTTTACTATAAACAAGTTCTTATCACTTATACATAGATTTAAACAAAAAAACAGACAAGTTTTATCGTATTGATTATGTCTAGAAACGATAATTACTGCAATTATTCATGAAGTGATTTGTTTTTGATTAAGCCGGTTAGAAGGGGTAATGTCTGCTTTTAAATTAAATACAATGTAAACAAAAAAATAGGTACTATGAACTATTTAGCTAGAATGTGAACCAGGTTGAAAAGCTGGGTAGGCTACATTATTTTCTATTTCAAATTTTCATCTGTATTAGAAATCTCGACCGTTTGAAAGTCAACATTATTTAGGGAAATTGTATTGATTGTTCAGTAAAACTTGTCTCCTTAATATTTTACTTTAATATATTAAATAAAAATCATTAATGAACCTTGGTCAACTCATTTGTTGTTGTTTAGGCTATATGAGTATATTGCAGCCCCCTCCAAGCCCCCGCCCCCTCCCAGCCCCCCGCTCATGCGCATATGCGTCTGGTAAACCATGTAAACGCATATCAAAGGGCAAAGACTACGTGTGTATTAAAGAGCTTTCAACCAAACGGCGCTAAATCCACTTGTTCAACTTCCGAGTAAAACAGGTTTCTTTGTCCCACTTTGTACGTGCCTATGGGAATATGAAAATTGAACTTTTTATATTTTGATTTTTAGTAAAGTTATTTGTCGTAAAATGTGGATTCCTAAAATAGCTACGTAGATTGTACATGCAAATATATCGTTAACTCAATTTTTTATGGAAAGTGGATTTAGCGCCTTTTGGGAGTGAGCTCTTCATTATATAAAGCGATGCGAATGATCACAATAACATATTGATATTGACATGTTCATGCATACATGTATGAATGTGTTAATGTAGTGGACTTTGTAGTGAACTTGACAAAGAGCACTGCCGGCATATTTCAAGAGTATTCACTGCATTTAGCGCGCGTATGCACATGTATTTACAACTAGTATTTTTACTGTGTGCTCATTCCATGGCGTATTCACATGTGGTAACATACCCCGTTCGTCGATCGTGATCAGCACGTTCGTGACTGCGTGGATTAATAAACATATTTATTATTCGGATTTTGCATACATGTCTTACTTATCTGAACGGAGAAGAATCGAATCATGAGGACCAAGATATTATATGTTGTACTACTTCTGCTCGGCATTTTGTCTGCATACCTCCTGTATGAGCCAGTGCCTGATGGTATAACAGAACCCAGCAAATACAGGGTAGTAGCTGCAGGCATGCGACTGGTAAAACACCTGGTAAGTATAAAGCCCTATTCAACATTGACCTCATGTGACATGATCACCTGATAATGCATGGACGTATGCAATGTTCGTGATCAGGTGATATTGGTAATTGCCGATTCTCATGAACTATCCAAACATGTCGGAAATATTCTTGTAAGAATGGTGAACACATTGATAAACGGCCATAGGCCTACATGTATATCAAATATCTGTAGTAGGTTACATGAATGGGAGAACAGTACTGTATTCAATATGGACGGAGCTCTGTACCCGCTCGCCCCCCCCCCCCCCCCCCCCCCCCCCGCCAGGCGCGCCGGAAGCAGTTTTGGATTGGGGGGGCAAAGACCTAAAGGGGCTCACGATTTTGTTGTGTAGGGGCTCATGCCCAACCATGCACACTCGCAGGGTTGCCAACTTTGAGCCAGAGCTAAGGTGAGAGTGAGACATTGCGAGGGAGCGAAGTGACTGAGCGGAGGGAGTGTGTGGGAGGGGGGTGTCCCCCCTCCCACGGTAGGGAGCTTTTGCATTTTTGGACTTGAAATTGTGCAATCTGGTGCATACCTAAATATGAAATTCGGGCTTAAGATTAACTGTATCTGGGAAAGCGTGTTATGATTTGATCGACCAGAAATGTTAAATATATTTTTCACGAAGAAAACAAATAATTGAGATATTTGGAAACCGTATTTTGTTCCATGTTTATATTGATAAATATAAAATGCAGCGCATGAGCGCAAAACAAATTTTCTTGGCAGCCAAACACAACATTATTTACCCACCTACAGACAATAATATTGACCCACCAGGCTCCGATAGGCAATGGGATATTATTCCCGACAATAACATATTATTCTGTTATTGTCGGGGATATTAACCCATTGCCTATGGGAGCCTGGTTGGGCCTGCATTAATTCTATGAGGATTGCAAAAGCTAGAAAGGAACAGGTATTTCGTTCCACCGGCAGCTGTTTAATTTTTCATAATGTTTTATTAATTGCCTTGTCTGTATATATTCGGCGATTCGATTATCATTTTGGTAAGACAAATCATGATTAGCTGCTAAAAAGAATGTTACGCACCACAATAAACATGATAAAACTGTATTTTTGTTTAGGGTGTAATGTTATACTGTCTGGCACAGAGCAAGGCTCCCCACAAATGATGTACAGTGCGAGTCAAACAAAACGAAACCGGACTTTGATAGCTTATAAATCCACAATTACAAACATATATATGTTGATATTGGTATCACATTAAAGCTTGGGAAATTGCCTTAAAAATGATATATCAAAATTTGTGAGCACTTTACGCATCATCGAGCAAGATCTTATTATCCAAAGTCATGCAAAAACTACCCGTGTCCAAGTTTGCCGTCGTCTTGTTCTAAACACAACAAAACAAGTTAAGTCCCCCCTAATCAAAATAGCATAACTTTTTAACAATAAAGTTTTGAGCAAAATAACTCGGCAGGATTGTTTATACACTTATTGAATAACTTATGTGCGAAAATAAAATTGGTCCGTCGAGTCACGCATGAGTGAGCACACATTAAAGGCAAAATGTTCACTTTTTGACTCAGATTGTGACTTTTGAAAAGTGACAATTTTGCCTTTAATGTGTGCTCACTCATGCATTACATGGCGGATCAATCTTATTTTCACAGAGAAGCTAGTCAATCAGTGTAGGAACAATCCTGCCAAGTTATTTTGCTCAAAACCTTATCGTTTTTACGCTATTTTGAATAGGGGGGACTTAGGTTTTTTGTTGTGTTTATCATGAATGAATGCTTCTGTTTACGTTTTTTTCTTCAAATTAACATTTCAAAAATATCGTTTGGTGAATCACAACAAAATATCAGGTGGTTGCCAGTTTTGTCATGTTTATCAGGGTGGAAGGGGATCATACACTGTCCTCACATCAGCAACCACACTGTTTGGAGGGAGGGGCCCCTGAATAGGACATGCAGGATGAAGTTATCTTTGACAATCAAACAACAGATGCAACCATTCACAAAACAAGAACACTGCAAACTTGGACACGGTAGTTTTTGCATGCCTTTGGATAATTAGGTCGCGTTCGGTGAAGCGTGAAGTGATCAGAGTGTATGATATATCATTTTAAAAGGAAGTCCTCAAGCTTTAACATGATACCAATATCAACATATATACTTTTGGATTTATGGATTTATAAGCTATCAAAGTCCGGTTTCGTTTTTTTGGACTCGCACTGTATAATATCATCTTAATATGCGTACACATCGTGGGGAGGAGGAGGGGATGGGGGACCAGGCGCGCCGGAAGCAGTTTTGGATTGGGGGGGGGGGGGGGGCAAAGACCTAAATAGGTTCACGATTTTTGTTGTGTTGGGGCTTATGCCCAACCATGCACACTCACAGGGTTGCCAACTTTGAGCCAGAGCTGAGGTGAGAGTGAGACATTGCGAGGGAGCGAAGTGACTGAGCGGGGGGAGGGTGTGGGAGGGGGGTGTCCCCCCTCCCACGGTAGGGAGCTTTTGCATTTTTGGACTTGAAATTGTGCAATCTGGTGCATACCTAGATAGGAAATTCGGGCTTATGATTAACTGTATCTGGGAAAGCGTGTTATGATTTGATCGACCAGAAATGTCATATATTTTTCACGAAGAAAACAAATAATTGACACACTAATAAATATGCACCCCAAAGCACACAAAATATTGTATTTAGTGTCATACACAGTTCCAACATATACCATATGCCACATTATGTATGATCCAACAACATAGCCTACAGCCAAGAATGAGTCCCGACATGCCCGAGGGAGCGAAGCGACCAAGCGCCGCTGGGGCAGAGCCAGAGGGGGAGGGTTTGGGAGGGGGTATCCCCCTCCCACGGGGAAGATTTTGCATTTATATACTTGAAATGGTGCATTTGGTGCACGTCACACAAGCAGCTAGAGCATTGCCAGCCTACACGGGAACTATACGTGGCCCGGTACAGAAAAAGTACTCACCCCATGGCCAAGACCATACGCAATTTACACAACAAACTGAGATAATCTGTTCGCGCGCGAAGCGCGCAGCGAAAACTTAAAATGGATGTATAGATTAGTTGTTGAACGTTAGAATTAACAAGTCTTAGCTCATACTATTTCTTTTTTCTTTCCCACTCTTCTCCTTTTTCTTTTTTTCTTTTTTTTCGGGGGGGGGGGGTGGGCTTTTTTGGGGGGCAAAAATGCGTTTTGCCCCCCCACTTTTTGATTGGGGGGGGGGGCGGCCCGCCCCCCTGCCCCCCCCCCCCCCCCCCACTTCCGGCGCCTATGCCCCCCGCCCCCATCTCCTCTTTCACCCCCTCTCTCCGCCCTCTCTCCTCCTCTATCTTTATT
Source organism: Echinarachnius parma (assembly GCA_037951105.1). Taxonomy (NCBI): domain Eukaryota; kingdom Metazoa; phylum Echinodermata; class Echinoidea; order Clypeasteroida; family Echinarachniidae; genus Echinarachnius; species Echinarachnius parma. The sequence goes on along the minus strand of JBAMJV010004636.1, from coordinate 1,722 downwards.
GTATATATATACACTTTGCGATTGATTTCCAATCGGTCTACACCCATTCTTTGACAATCATGACAATGCATGCGATTATAAGTTTGTCACCAAAGCACGTGATGAGTTCACACAATCATATTCTTTGAAAATATATTTTTAAAACATTAACCAGTTACACACACTACGAACAGATTAAACACACTACGAACAGATTGTGTATCCATATGTTCTCGTTATTGAAAATAATCTTATTTCTACTTTCCAAACCAATCCTTATTATTAATTTGTTTAAACATGGTGGTACGTATACTGCAATTATTCCAGTGAGTTTAGTTATACAGTATTACGCTACTGAAAATGCATGGTAGCAGTCCACCAAAACACGAGTCAAGAAGTATATTGTAATTACAATGCACTTCGTAATTATGATGCTCAGAAATCTATAGTGAGCTATGTCGTATTTGGACACCCAACGAGTTATCTTGCTTATTGCTGTATATGTCCTTTTTTTATCAGCATATTATAGGCGTACCGAGAGGGTGTTTAGCGAAAAAAAACAAAAAAAAAACAGTATTTTGTAAAAACTGTATTAGGTATTCAAACACACCCCACCTTACGCCACTGAATGAAGCTAAAACACTCCCGTGAAAAAATTCTGGTACGTTTATGGTAATCAGCATACACGTATTCGGTGATATAGCATTTTGTTAGAATTGTATCGATTACAAGCCAGTAGAAAAGTGCTATATAATTATAGTACTCAGTATAGTAGGTGATAACATCTGACATACTTTTTAACCTTTTCACTAGGCCATGTAGTGTAAACGTATAGTGTTCCATTTCTATTAAACTATTACACATTATAATTAAAACGAATCTTACCATACAGTGATAATTTCTATATGATTAAATTCTCAAAAAAATCACTCTTGGAAAAAGCTTATGAAGTTAAATGACAATGAAACTCGGACAATTAATTGTTTACACGATAAGGCACAGTCCTTTGTAGGTATGATCAGTCGAGATTAAGAAAACTATGGCACTTTGGAAACTAGCCAGTTATTTCTAACGGGTGACGCAAATTGGCAACACACTATGGCAAAGTAGTGGACAACTCCCCATACGTTTTGTATACAAAATTTGTTTCAATATTCTCAAAATATATGTTCACCCTTCATTTGAGTTCAACATACATTTATACACCACATATCATGAGTTTTGGGGATGAAAAAGTGTGACTGTGGAGAAAACTGGGGGGGGGGGGGGGGCAGGGAATGAAAATTTGTGTATAAAAGATATTATGTGGAGTAGTCCACAAACTTATCGGAGTGCATTGCCAATTTGAGTCCCCCATACACCCATATAAATAGATCGATATTTTCAAAGAGCCATGGTTTCTTGTTTCTTGCCCGATTATGCTCTAAATTCCTGGGATTATGCCTTCTAAGCTCGTTGAGCCTTTGAAAGCAACATTTTGCTTGGGTTTTATTGTCCTTTAAAGGATGACCTTAATAAAAAATAAAACATCGCTTTTGTACCCATGTTGCCATCAGGTCTCTGTAGCCCACCTTGTTCATCGTGACGAACCGTTTGAAAGTTACCACAACAAGTGGTTACGCCACATCCTAGACAGCGCATCACCGACGCCACAAGCAGAAGTGGAAGGGTCCAACATCAGGTCAAAGGTCACCCAGTTTGACGGGGTCACTGTCCGACTCTACGAACCAATCACCAGGGAGG
>JBAMJV010004635.1:0-105079 GCA_037951105.1 Echinarachnius parma | reverse complement strand
TAAAAGTGAATCGTGTATGGTGTAAAGTGAAAAGCGCCAATACACTTATCAACGGATGATAATGACACAGCTAGACCAAATGCCATGCACACCCAGACACAATGAGTAGCTAGTTATACCCTCCCATACACGCAAATTATACGTACACAAAAAGACCAAACATGTAATAAACACAACAACAAATGAAAGTCCCCCTTTATAAAAATAGCGAAATGATTTTAACGAAATAGATTTTAGCAAAATAACTTTCTACACGTATTGATTACTTGTGTGTGATAATAAAATTCAGTGATGTTTGCAGTCCCCAAAATGTTGAACCTAGACCAGGACCAAGTAGTTGAAAAAAATCCTGTCAGCGGGGGGGGGGGGGGGGGGGGGGGGGGGGGGGGGGGGGGGGGGTAGGCTTAGTCGTAAATATTTTTTCGAAGCCTAGACCAGGACCGGTTCCAACAGGACCAGGAACCTAGCGGTTCATAACAATCCTGTCAGCGGGTGGGGAGGGGGGGGGGGGGGGGGGTAGTCGTAATCGCCGCGCCTTGCACAGGTACGTTTCATTGCGTGCGTGCATATCGCATATAGTGATCTGATGCGTCGCGACGATATCGACGAGATTCGAGAGCGAGGCCCGAGGCACAGTTTGACGACGCGGCGATCGAGTAAATTGCAGGCTAGGCGCCGGATATTTTTCGATTATATAAAGTGAGGAATGTGAGTTTAGTTTGGTATATCATTATACTTTTCCAGCTGTTACGAGGACATGCCATATGCCCAAGCCCAAGAGGGCTCGACACGGCTATGGCCCAAAGCCTGGCAGGACTTTTCGTAATCAAGGCTATTATATGCACTAGATATCTGCCTTATCATTATTGACGGGCAGCCAGTGAATTCCAGAGTGCAGTGGCAGTGCTAGCTTGCATGCTATTATGGCCGGTCTAGGCCCCTAGGGTAGGCCGGCTATGCAGTGGCAATCTTTGCACATGGCTCAATGCAGCCATAGCCGTGTCGGGCCTTGGGCTTGGGCATATGGCAAGTCCTCGTAACAGCTAGAAAAGAATAATGATATACGCAAACTATACTCACATTTCTCACTTTGTATCATTCGTCATCGAAAATATCCGGCGCCTAGCCTGCAATTTACTCGATCGCCGCGTCGTCAAACTGTGCCTCGGCCTCGCTCTCGAATCTCGTCGATATCGTCGCGACGCATCAGATCACTTACATACAATTTTGTGTGCGCTGCGACAAATCCTTAAACACGCAATCTCCATAGGATTCCATCGCACAAAAAGGACAAGTTGTGTCGTCGAGAATATTCTGGATGACGTCATTACTAGTCTTAGTAACAAGCGCTTTCACTTTTACAAATAATGATTAAACACTCACGTCACGTTTTGGTAGACGTGACGATTCGAGTTTTACCGGCATGGAAAACGACAAATTGTTGGGTCACTTTACCGTGACTGTTCGTAGATTTGGGTGACATGTTTCACAAAAGGTACAGAACCGTGAACGTGACGGAACGTGACGTGAACGTGACTGTTCGTACCAAGCCAGCTTATCGGGGTTTTATGAATATGGCCACTGGTCAATGGCAGTGTTGTAGTCGAGTCACCATGGTCCGAGTCCGAGTCCGAGTCACCGTGGTCCGAGTCCGAGTCCGAGTCTGAGTCACCATGGTCCGAGTCCGAGTCCGAGTCCGAGTCACCATGGTCCGAGTCCGAGTCCGAGTCCGAGTCACCAAATTAAAATAATAATGTCATATTTTAATTTTGTGTTTATTTTAAACCTTTTAAAATCATACAATCAATCAAACACAATCACCCAATCAACAATTGATTCAAATCAACAATTACGACATCAATTACTCTTGCGTTTTCGCTCTTTTTTTAATTTTAGAAATAGCGCCCTCATTGTTGAGTAGGGCGCCATCTCTAGGCCATGCAATACAAATTTCAAAAACATCTGCACCTGACCACAGCATTTTATCATATAATGGGTAACAAAACATAATACATTTTTACATACAGATTGTAGCATGTCTATCTGGAAAAAAAAGTTTGTCTTTATATGATGTTTTATGGCATATTTATCACAAAAAATGTGCATCACTGTCATGTACGAAATATTGCAAAAATATGATGGTGCAACATATTTATTCTGCCTTGGTCTGTCTAGGGTAAGTTTTATACAATTTTCTGTACGATATATCATGTATTGTTTATATAATTAAGAATGTATATTATAATCGTACATTTTCAAATTAGTTTCATGTAGAGCGCCCTCATTGTGATCGAAGGGCGCCCTCATTCCGACACAAACAACCATATTTTCCGCCTAAATTCTGCATTATTCAAAGTGAACACCATTATTTTTATTGTAGGAAATGTTAATCTTTTTAGTAAAAATTCATAATTATTATAATTATACTTCATAACCGTCAACTGATGCTCTAGAAGACAAGAATAATGTATAATTCTACCAGCGATTCAGTCTACGTCCACAGTATATAATTATATGATTTTTATTTCAATGACTTCGCCGGCTTCAATTCTGTGAAACTTCTCCAGCAACTTCCAAACTGCTCCCAGGAGTAGACGCTTATGTTTGCATTTAATTTATTTTGGGTTATCTAAATTTAAAAGTTCTTTCATTCATTGTAATTTTCAAGCGATAAAAACAGGACAACCACATGCAATAATTGCTATGGTACGAAAGGCAAAGACACCGGCATTCCATTTGTCACCAAAAAAATATCTTCCACGACCACGGCTTCGAACTCAAACTCGAAGTTTGAGTGGGAATAACAAAATAATTGTGAATGATCAGAGTAGTCTGCAGACAGAAAAATATTTATCAGTAATCACACTCCCAGTCAATTATTTGTTATTTTTTTATTGTGCTCTTATGGAATTTACTGAGAAAAGCACAAAACGATAACAATCATTTTGGTGTTACTTCAAGCTCCGATCTACACTCACCGGGAATCCCCTGCATCAAGCGCCTGGCCGGTCGGCCTGGCGTCATCTTAGCTTAATGCGTAGCTAGCTGTATAACTATAAGAATCTCCCGAAAATATCGTACAATATCATTCAATTTTATTTCTTTGTCCGTGTATGATTGGTGTTCACGTTCGTTATCAATATAATAATAATCAGTTACCAACAAAATCTCGATAAATGCCGATTCTGGGTTGATAAATTACTCCTCGCCCTCCGTTGAAACGATCGTTTTTGGTTCAGAGAACTTCCAAAATCACAAATCTTCAAATCACACGAAAACCATACTGAAAATACTGCATGACGATAGCAACACTGTGACACATGTGACTTAGCGCATCGCACGTAGCGCACACTGCATACACGTTCTCATCACTCACACACACACACTTATATTGATACGCGCTTCCGGGCCGATTCACGCGACTCAGAAAACAAATAGAAACAAAACAAAAAAGGGTGAAAAGAATCAATCATTTTGATTGGACAAAAAAAAAGTCTCATGACCTGACTCAGTAAGCACGCAAGAGATTGAATCAGCCCTTGACTGTACTGGGAGGGTTAATTATCAATCGTAGGATTTACATTTTTTATGAAATATTATTGGAAAATACTTCAAAATAGTGAATAGATGTTGAATCTTAAATTCACCAGATTCTATGAAATCTTCCGGCCTCGACCCGGCCTCGACCCGAGTCATCGAGGCCGCATGCTACGAGGCCGAGGACGAGTCCGAGTCACGGCATTACGAGGCCAAGGCCTAGGCCGAGGACTGAAAAATCGGCCTCGAGGCCAAGGCCGGCCTCGAGACCTCCAAGACTGGTCAATGGATACACCAATCTTGCCACACCATGTCCATTATTGACCACCTGTCTGTAGCAGCCAACCTGCCTATAATTGCCACCAAAAGTGATACCCTGCAGATAAAAATAATGTTCTAGAACCTGTCCATCATTTTCTTGTTTCCCTTGGGTGGTCACTTATATGCACAGGTTTGATTTTCATTTTCTTTGAACATTGTTGATGTGACAACGGTAAATTTTTCTCCTGATTTGGCTCCATGTGGCAGGTGTACTCACAGAGAGCTATGAATGCAAACTTCGACATGTCGCTCCTACGTCGACTCTACAAGTACGACAAACAGAATGCCTGCGGAGCCAGCGTCTTCCTGCACCTGAACTACCGGAGCTGTCAGGCAATCCTGGACTTCCTCAAGATCTACTACAGCAAAAGGTTACTCTCACGGTGCCCTGGCCAGGAGCACCCCAATCTTTACCCGCTCAACTTTGTGTCGGTAAAGGGCGAGGACCGGTCCATGGGAACATCGTACATGAATGAGAAGGAGGCCGAAGAGATTGCTCAGAAGGTCCTGGCACTCAAGGAGGCGTGGCCAGAGAACTGGGGGCGGTGCAAGATGAGCGAGGTTGTCGTGTTGTCTCCATACAAAGTGCAGGTAATTGCTTTTCCCCTTTTTATGTGTAATTCTCATTACAATAGATGCAATGGTGTTATCAAATTAATTCTTGTCAACACAGTGATTTTACTATAACTTATTTTTCGGTAACTTTGGTGCAAGATGAGCGAGGTTGTCGTATTGTCTCCATACAAAGTTCTTATTTGTGACTTTCTAGAAGGATGTACTGTAGAACATTGTAATGCATAGCACAAACAACATGCTTGCTATGGTAACCATGGCTGTATACGTGCAGAAAACTTGATCTGTGTTGACCAGGTTAACTGTGGCCTTATTATAAAGCTGTCTGGAGTGGATAAGGACTAGCTTTTGCACAATTTTAGGGTTTACAGGCTAAGGATGCTTCATCAGTGTCCACCATGTGATCAAATTAATATATTCATATGTGTAAATATGAAAGCAAACTATTTGTATCATAAATATGTATCATAACAGTCATTACTAAATAAATATATCTCTGAATTTTGATTTGCAGATTGATTTGATCAGGAAGAAGCTTCGGGAGAGACACCTGTATGCTGTCATGGTAGAAACTGTGGAGAATGTTCAAGGTACAGTACATTATGTAAGGCTTTAACTCTCAACGTGCCAGGGATTTTAATGCTCTATGGCATTTGTGTGTATTGTAACTCGCAAAAATATGAGATTGGCACTCAAGGAGTTAAGCGTAGCAGCTTATGTATTTATTATAACCTAAATTGTGCTGATATATAAGTCCAGGGCAAATTGATTACTATACAAATAATACACGGTCTAGAGTGCATTGTGTAAATGCATCTGCACGCGAGGCTTCGGTTAGCTAGTGCGTTGCGCACGAGGCGTAAGCCGAGTTCTTAACGCACAGCTAACAAAGCCGAGAGTGCGGATGCATTTACATGACGCACGATAATAAGACCGTAGTATTATTTGTTTTATAAAACGAGCTCAACCACGGAATCGTTTATTTTGCTGGATTTTTGAAACAGACTTGCCACAATTAGTAACCCAGTCTATCTACCCTCTTGAGTGTAAATATATTAGGAACTTACAAAATTCACCATCACTACTGCACTCGCTTCACTGAGTTTGACTCTGAAGCTCAGGAGATCAAACGCAGTCCACCAGAAATTGCAGAACAAATTCCAGTAAAAATGAGAATTATCAAAGCATTTTATGCATTTCCATTCCAAAACTTACCAATATCAAACCACATACCATATAATTTACAAAACTGCTAAGATTTATTTACTACAATACAGATAATTTACAAAACGAAGCTTTTTCCTTTTTTTTTTTTATCACTTTCGTTTGTCTCCGATAGAACTATGTAAACAAGCATTGTGACGTCATAGCCGTGCAAAAAGGTGTGCAATGAAAACAAGTAACGCACCCCGGTTGCACCCTGTTTTGCAAGGTCGTGCATGTTTGTTGAAATTTAATGAATAGTCACGTGACAGGATTTAACCAATCACGTTACTGAATTTATCAGAGCCGTTTTATAAAACAGAATAACCACTCTGCGACTTAAAACAGGATACATGTACATGTATATTATGTATCGTGTATCAATCACATGTAATTCGCAACAAACATTTGCTGAAAGTGAACATTGAGCAAGTGGAATTTATCCTGATCTGAATAGTATTTTCATTGCAGGTGTGAATCTTTCAAGGAGTAAAAATTACATTTCTCTATTTCTCTCCTTCCCTATTTACAGGGAAGCAGTTCCGTGCTGTGTTTCTGAGTACCGTAAGGACACGCTCCACACTGAACAGGGTGGACATCACGGCCCTCCCTAATCAAGCCGGGAGAACCACGAATAACAGTAGGTACTCTTACGGTTTTCTCTCGGATCGGAAGCTGCTCAACACGGCGTTCACGCGAGCCAAGTCCCTCATCGTGGTGGTGGGCGACCCCGTGGCACTCTGCTCGGTTGGGGAGTGCCAGAAGACGTGGGAGAAGTTTGTGAAGATATGTGAGGAGAACGAGAGCATCTTGCCAGAGGAACTCACCATGGAGCAGATCAGGAGGGAGATAATTGCTGCCAAGCATGTCCTGAACCCCAATGCGAGAGATTTCACTCCGAGGACTGTGGGAGCCAATTCAAGAAATGCTAGTCTAAGCATGGGTAGGGCAGTTGAAGTTCCTGGCTGTTCTCAGTCCTCAGCGAGACAGGTTAGAGATCCGGACAGGTCTGGGTATCCGATCCTAGGAAGTGGCAACCTGCCCGAGTCTGATGATGAGGATGAGTTCATCATTAGCCAAGATGAGTGGCTTAGAGACCTGAGAGAACAGATGGAGGAGGACATGGCAGAAGAGAACAGGTCTCACCCTCAAGAATCTGCCCAGGAGGAAGCAGAAGAGGAAAGCTCTGAACCTGTGGCTGATGTCAATCAGCAAGATGGAATGCCATCAGCCAGACCTAGACGCATTGTTCCTACCCCTAGACTTACCGGGAATGACATTCTTCAGAACATGCGGATGGTAGAGAGAGCAGGACGCATTTCCCTCCTCCCAGTTGCTGATGATGCTTACGATTCTGATGATGACGTCAGTGAGACTAACGCCACAAATGCTGGTTCCGTGAATCAACTTCTATCGAAAGCGCTCAAAAATCCAGAACAATTCAAACTTTGCATTTTCCGCCAAGACATAACCGGCAGGATGTATGCCATTCCTGAAGATCGCCAGTCGGGGGATGAGATTGTCATCACTAGCACAAAGCGCAAAGGTCAGGCGATGGATAGTGATGAGGTTTTGGTTGAGATATTGACAGATGATGAACAGCGTGAAGGAGCAGAAAATGACAACAAGAGAATCTATGGAAAAGTCACTGGCATTGTTAAACGCAATGCTGACCCAAGGTATCGGAAGTTTGTGTGCTACCTGGATCCACATAGTGACAATGTCATGGTGCCACTGGACAAGACCTGCCCAAAGATGTTCATTCTTGGAATAAAGAGAAGTCAGGTTAAAGGGAAAAACCATGCAGCTGTTGTTAGGCTGTACAGCATCGACAAGACAATTCCAGTGTCAGGAAGACCATGCACACAGCGAGAAGACGTGACTATTGCCCGGCATGAAAGAGCTCAGAAGTTGTTTGTAGTCCAGTATCTCAAATGGGCTGACAAAACGCCATACCCTTTGGGAGTAGCTACAGAAGTACTAGATCCTGGAACGAATCGCAAATCTGGAATGAAGATCTTGAAACTTATCCATGGTATCAAGGCCAGCAAAAGATCTGTTATACAGCAAATACAGCAGGAATATGCACCAGATTGGAGTATTCCTGAAGACCAAGTCTGCTCACGGAAGGACTTCCGCGGGAAGACTGTCTTTACCATTGACCCACCAGATTCCAAAGATCTTGATGATGCCATTAGCCTGGAAGTTTTGCCAGGGAAACGATACCAGGTCAGTGTGCACATTGCTGATGTGTCCTACTTTGTGGCAAAGGACAGCCTCTTGGATAGAGATGCTCGGCAGAGAGGTACTACTTTCTACCACCCATTTCCTACTCCTGATCATCCATTCCACATGTTGCCAGAGCGACTGAGCTCACAGCTTTGCAGTCTTCTCCCAGATCAAGATCGACTAGCTGTTTCTGTCACCTTTGTTCTCGATGAAGAGGGAGAGATGGTTCAAGAGCCAGTCTTTGAGAGATCAGTGATTCGGTCAGTCAGGAGAATGACATACGAGGAAGCAGAACGCCTAATCCCTAGTGACCTTTCAGGGTATGAGAATGTGGCTCAACCAATCAGAGATTTGCACCGGCTGGCACACTGCCGTCGCGCCCGCCGGCTAAAGGATGGATGGATGGTCTACCAAGCCAACAATGACGACGGAGGAGCAGTCTGCAATCCCCGTGTTCACAGCTTGATAGAAGAGTTCATGATCTTGACCAATGCTGCTGTTGCCGAACACCTTCTGAATAGGTTCCCAGAATGTACACCATTGCGAAGGCAACTAGCACCACTTCAGGAGCACATAGAGGATTGGAACACACGTCATTGCAGCGTTGCAGCAAACAGTATTCATGTCTCGACGTTGGCCAATGTTGAGGAAGAACGCTCTGAAGATGGACATGTGATGGTTGTCAATGAAGTTTGGCAGAAGGTCAAGTCTCTGATCGAGAAAGAAAGTCTCACACGAGCTGACATGGAAGAACTAGTCAATCTCCTTGTCCAAGATGGCAACCATCCCAGGCAGGCTGTTGCCCTCTCAGATTTGTATCGAATCATGGAACGAGGAGAATATGTTGATTCGACTAGTCAGTCAGATCCAGAGAAGAGGAAGCACTATTCCTTGAAGCTGCCAGCATATGTCCACTTCACATCTCCCATCAGAAGGTACATAGATCTGGTAGTGCACAGGATGCTCATCGCATCAATAGAAGGATCTGAACGCCCCTACACCCCGCGTAAAATGGCAAGTATCACCCATCACTGCAATAATCAGAATGCTCGTAGTAAGCGCTTCAATGATGAAGCTCTAGCATTGAAGCTGGCTCTCAAGCTCCAGAAGGCATCGCTGCAGCTGACAACTTTTGTAGAGGCTCTCACAGAGACGACCATGCGACTGCAGTTTCCTTTCCGCAGCTACGTTTCAGGCAGGCAGAGAAATGTAGGGTTCAGCTTATTGAAACCATCGGGCAGACCAAACGCTGAGGTCGGTTGCGTCAAGATGTCATGGAAAAGTCGTATCTTCAACAAATACCAGATGGCACAATCACCAGCACAAGGGCGATCATATCCGCATCAGCCCTTCAACATTGATGAAGTCTTATGGCAGCACATCCTTGAGGTCATCAAGGAAGGAGACATCCTTGAGGCCTTGAATAAAGAAGACTGTGAGGATGTAATCAGGGCTGTACAGTCAGCTGCTGTAAATGGATGCTACAATAAAAACCCATTCAGTGAAAGCAGAGCATTGGGATCTTCAATGGAACAGAGGTCTATGGGCTTCCTTACCTACACGAGAACCTACAAGCTTGGAGATCCTTGCAGGGTTCAATTGACATCGAGACTCAACAGGGGCTTGCTTGCTCCAGAGATACAGCTCTTCAATCTGACTCCACACTTGAATGCCTGCACGGAGCACCGGTTGCACCCCATTGAGTGCTTCTCTCGCATCGCTACCGAAGTTCCTGGCCGGGAGAGGACCATTACACGCTATCAGGAAAAATGGAAGCCAATCCTCTCCATGTACAGTGCTCACCAAGCTGTTACTGAAGATGACACGGTGGTTCTTGAGAATGTAGCTATTGTGTGGAATAGAGAGGAAGAGAAAATCACTGGCCAGTTTGAAGTCAGCGACAGCCTTAGCAAAAAGAACCACATCCGGGTTAGTGAATTTCGTTACGTGTGCGTCCAGATGAGGGATCTTGATGTTGGCTCAAAATCCCAGCGGCGCATCATGGATTACAACAAGCGGAGGGAAGAGTGTGGTGTTGGCCCTTTCAACGCAGATGACTGGCAAAAGCAGACGTTCGTTGCCCATTGCCTGGTGGAGAGAATCATACCCAGTTCTCAAAGGGGATCCCGTAGGAACAGAGGCAGACCAGAAGGGGAGGATGAGGTGACCACCATAGAGATCGTTCTGCACAGAGAGAAAGATTTCTCCTCACTGGACTTTCCTGAAGCAGTCCTGGATGCTAGAAGTCATGTAGCCAGTACAGTCGAGCTCATCCCAATGTCAAAACCAAACATGTAAAGTATTGCCAATCATTTTGCCCCAAATTTGTATCAGTGGCAAAACTTTAGTCCAGGCGATGGTTGTCATATGCCATAGGAGATATTCCAACTGTTTCCTGGAAGACCTATGACATAAATATTACTGGTGAACATTATACAGTTGTTAACTGGTGGTGGAGGGAACATCACGGAATGTTCCATCCGAGGGATTTTAAATGCTATCGAGGGAAGAGTAAATAAGTCCCGAGACGTAGTCGAGGGACTTATTTTCTTCACGAAATAGCATTTTAAATCCCGAGGATTGGAACATTCCATGATTTTCCCGACGACACAGTTAACAACTGTTATATCATCTGGCTAAATACGGGGGCTATATTCACATTCATGCGTTGAAACTGAAATCAGTCAAAAACAACATACGTATTATACCTGTACCTTTGGTTCTCATTGTGACGTCATAATACAATCTCTTTTGCAGCGCGCGCCATGGCGGGTGTAATAACTCTCTGGCCATGGTGTCATAACAAATTGACACCCTAGTCATGTGACCGTGTTTAGCCAATCAACGACGCGTATTTTACTAAGTCAGATGATATTATACTATGACACTTTGTTAGGATACCTCTGCAGAGGGATTTGCACTGGCATTGAAGACATTGTCTAGTCAAATGATATGATTCAAACAGTTACTGGTAATTCATGTCTTTTAAGTCTGGACTAAAGTTGCCCCACTGATGGGAATTGCCCTTATGTTGAAGATTTGTCCCCATGATCTGTTATTAGAATTTCAATTGCTTTACATAGTTAAAACGATGAACTTCTTTTCCTTTGAATTCAGCCCAATAAAATGATCTGTTATTAGAATTTCAATTGCTTTACATAGTTAAAACGATGAACTTCTTCCCCTTTGAATTCAGCCCAATAAAAGGGTAAGTTGTGTTAACAATGTTACGAAATGGGAATTTTGCTTTTTAAAATATAACACCAATCTCACATTCAGTTATAAGTGCCACACACCCCTAGCACGTATTTGCGCAACAATCATTGTACATGTACATTCCCAACTCACTTTGTTGTGTTTGGTGGCTTCACATATTATATACCGGCAAAAAGTGCGAAAAGGGGGAGGGGGATGTCTCCCAGCCATTTCTGTACTTTTTTCTTTCAAGTCTTGCGCGTCTTTTAAAACCAAATTTTCAAAAATCGAGCCTACAGTCTGTCACATAGCCACGTGACCTTTTGTCTATTTGTCAACCTGAAAATTGCTAATTTTCGTGATATGGGAAAATTGGGAAATATCATTTTCCCTAAAAACAGTTGAAGCATCAATTGGTTATTTGGTTTTCTATTCATTATGAAATATATAAGGTAATGCACAAAAAACATAGAAATACATACAAAATTATCAAAACAATTTTTAAAAAAAAGATGAATAAGCTGGCTCTGCCAATTTTTGTTTGTTTCATTGTTGTTCAAAATGATCTAAGTAAAAAACCAATGTTCAATTATAACAAATATATGATTTATGGGCAAAAGTGTGGATTTCATGACCTTATTTGCATAGATTACCATAAATATATAAATTAGTGAATACAAAGAAAAATTACCATACTACCTATGCAAATTTGTGCAGCAATCAGGCATTTCACGGCCGAGATCTCAAAGGGGGGGGGGGGGGGCTATAATGCCCCCTAGCATCCTTCAGTAACTTTCAGTAGTAGACGTGTGCATGGCCTAGGGCTAAATAAACAGAGATTCTGATAACTCATAACTTTTTAATAAACCCCCTCCCCCCAGTGTTAAAATATTTAAATGACCTAAATTGTTGTCCTCCACCTATGATTGTTTGTTTCTCAATGCAGCCGTCAACTATCAGCAGTTGGGATGATCAACTTGTCGGATGTGCCCGATCTGATCAGGGACATTGCCCTACAGAGGAAAAACAATCCGGATGAACACAGTGGTATGTTTGATAGTTTGTCCGACATTTTGTTTGCATCTTTCGTCTAGCATCTAATTTACATGGAGCTACATGTAAATGTGATGGTTGGAAATGTAACAAGCATGCGTATGTTATTTTACAATTTTTTTTGCAGTTTATATGAAAATGGGAATTCATAGATGAAATTTAAAATTTTTATAAGAGAGCATTGAAAAGGGTTTCACCGACAATCATCCATCACAAGAGCTAATTCTTGCTCAGTTGGTAGAGCACCGGTCTAGCAATCCGGAGGTCTCGGGTTCGAAACTAATGCCTCGGTCACACCTTTGCATATTTTGCTGCGCATTGCTGCGCTTTGTGGGGTTTATCAATACGCAGCCCTGCCCAGCAAAACACGACAAATTTGAAAATAGCAGTCACACTATTGCGTATCTAGCTCGTAAGTAGCTCGTATGCTATGGTTGCCTATGTTTGCCTCTGGCCACGCTATAGCTCGCTGTTGCTCGTATTAGTACGTATCAATGCGCAGTTTGCTCGCCACGTTGCGTTTGTAGCTCGTTCTTGGTTCGTATGCCGCTCGCTAGCCGTTCACACCAGTTGGTTTTGTTAAGTTTCACTGCGTGCTCGCTCGCTTTAGCTCGGCTGTTGTTCCATGTAGCGCGCGCAGAGCAGCGACGGCGGTCATCGTGCTAGGCAATTAATTGCAGCGGTAGCGAGCTAAAGCGAGCGACAACCAGCGACTGCGAGCTAAAGCGAACGACGTACGAGCTAGATCTGCAACGGTTAGTGCTGCTGCAAGAGGTGTGCGAGCAAATAGCGCAGCAATACACGCAATCGTGCGAACGACAACGAGCTAAAGCAAGGTAAATAGTGTTGGAAACGCAGCTATAGGATTGACACGCGCTCCGAAAAAAGAGGTGAAAATAATTGCGTATACCTGCGCTAGGTCACTCGCTGTCGCTCGCTGCTGCTCACTGCTGCTCGCATTCACTGGTTGCCACCCGCATCAGCTCGTATGCAATTTGACCTTCTGTTTGTTTGCGAGAGTTTAGAAAATTGTAAAACTAGCGAGCGACCAATGCATGCCTATGCGCTAGTCTGCGTATTGAGTAGGTAGTGAGCTGGTTTCATTGCGCTTTATTGGGTATATTTGCGTATGTCTGCTATCGGGCAATACGCAGCAATACGCAAAGGTGTGACCAAGGTATTATGGAAGCCTAATACTCTATGCTCAATTTCATTTTTATTTTCATTTAAAAGAACGTTACGGTACTACTTTGTTACTCTACATAACTGAAGCTGTGTTTATGAATCATTAAAACAAATTCGTGTTTTGTGTGTGAATTTAATCAGATGCAACGCTAAGGACCCTGATGCGGGAAGCAAGACGGATCAATGACCTGACTGTCCCTCACATATCTCTGCAGCCGCTCAACCCGTCACAGCGTATGGCTGTCCAGAAAGCACTCAGTAGTACTTTCTCGGTTATACAGGGTCCACCGGGTAAGTGGGCTATTTACAAACCTTTTTATCTCTCTCTGCAAACTTTGCGCACTATCACACTTTTTAATACATCCCATTCATACTTGCATATAGCACTGGCTCGGCACTGGATTAAGCCAGTGCCGAACATCCAAGGCTGTTCAAACAGCTTGTCTCAAAATCGTCAGGAGAGAAACATCCATGAATTATATTTAATCAGCAAACCAGTCTAATCCCAAGCCTAATTTAAATAATTGTTGTATCACATGTCGGTTGACAGGTACGGGTAAAACTCTGACAGGGTCCTACCTGGCTTACTTCTTTGCGCAACTCAACAAACAGCTACAGACAGGTGACAAGTGCCCCCAGGTGCTGTACTGTGGACCATCCAACAAGTCAGTCGACGTTGTGGCAGGTGGGGAAACAAAATCACAATTCTATTACCGAAAACTGCTCAGAAAGATCAATGCAACTTTGCCACTAAATAATGACCTAGCTCAAAGTCATCTTTTATGAGCGAATTGGAATAAAACGGGAAATATTTGTATAGACTTAAAGATATGCATGAGTATTGGTTCATTCTAAAAAAAATAGTTGTGTTGAGGAGGGGGGGGGGGGGGGGGCGGCCATATTAGGGTTAAAGGACAATGAAATCCCGGACAAATTGTATTAAAAAGGCATGCATTTTTTTCAACTTTGTAGACTATTGCTCTAGTTTTGTACAACATATTATTTAGTTTCTATCAATTATTCTGTTAACATTACAATAACAATTGTTCTATGTTAACAGCGTTTTTTCACTGACTACTAATACAATAATGTGAAATGAGTTGAATTGAATGCTTTCATTCCATAGGATACCTCCGAGAATTCAAAGAAATCTCTGTTGTGCGAGTGTATGGCGTTGAGATCGAGCGTAGGGATTTCCCCATTCCGGGTCTCCCAGGACGCCTCAGCAAGTGGTCTCGGAAGGACGTTGTCATGCCTAATGAGCTAAGCGACATTTCCCTCCACCATCGGATTCGAAGACGAGGTACCCATGCAGAAGCGATAAGGGGATTCGACACGCAGGTCCGGAATGGCACATTCGACAAAGAAAGAAATCGGGGCCCCTACTTGGATGCAATCACCAAGGCAATGGTAGATATGTATTCAAATCATATTACTAACAGCCATGATCTAAATGTTACAATTATATTAAACTGTTCCGGCATAATTCTCTCTATTGCCTATATGTATGATGTCCCACAATGCAAAGAGACAGCAGCCTGGCTATTGTTTGCTCTCACCGCAGTGCGTGTGGGAGGGACAAATCTTGATATGCAAAAGTAATGCAGACTCTGCATTATGGATGGCTATTTGTTTTTTAACAACTTATGAATACTCCCTTGAATTAATTTTCTCTTCACCACTGGCAAGAACATATACCCAAGTTTACCTGCAATCAATAAAGTTACAGAGATGCCAAACCTTCCTAATTTCAGGGAGGTTCCCTTATTTGCATACCTTCGCAACGAAGTGGCCAGAGGCATCATGTTTTCAGGTTGTCCGTCGGTCCGTGTGTCCCGTTCCTGTATCGCGATATCTCGAGAATCATTTGACGAATATCCACCAAACTTGGTACATGTATGTATCTCGAGGAGTCAATGAACCGTTTAGATTTTGGGGTCATGTGGTCAAAGGTTACAAGACTCATTATATATGCAAATATAGCTTGTTTTAGCGATATCTCAAGAACCAATTGACGGATTATTACCCAACATGGTACATGTACAAGTCAAGGGTCAAAGGTCACAGCTGATTTTTGGAAAGATAATTCTCACTGTGCTGTATGCAATTTATAGAATTCTTTGTTGTGATTTTTATAGAAAGAGGAGCTTCAGCGTCATCACGTCATCCTTGCAACCTGTAGCGCCGCCGGAGATGATCGTATCGCGAAAGAAACTAACGTGATTCAGACGATTATAGATGAGGCAGGAATGTGCAGCGAGCCCGAGTCTCTCGTCCCGTTAGTGTTCTGCAAACCGAAGCAGGTTGTACTGATAGGTGACCACAAGCAGCTCAGGTGAATTATAGTTTGTTTCAATGATAAGAGGCATATATGAATGTCACCTGTGTGATACAGGCAATCATTGCAAGGCGGGCATGTGTAGTGAGTCCGAGTCTCTCATCCCGTTAGTGTTCAACAAACCAAAGCAGCTAGGTGTACTGATCGGGGACCACAAGCAGGTCAGGTGAATTGTTTGAACTGGAGATAATAGAGCATGATATATGTAGGTAACCTACATGAGGTGCAATTTTTATTATTTTGGGTCATCAGGTACAGTTCAAACCCACACAATTATATCGCACACTATCTCAACTCCCAGGGGAGCATACTTGCCCAAGCTGTTCTACTATAAAGGCGTTGCAAGCTAATTTATCACCCAACTAATTATAAGTTCCTATTTATACTCCTGGGCAGAGAGAACTTTTATAAGGTGATACACAACTCATAATCAGTGTTGGGTCCAAGACCAGAGGGTCTGAGATCAAGATAAAAATCAATATCAGACAGTCCGAGATCAAGATCACGATCCGCAGCTCAAGATTGAGATCAGAATCTCTGAGATCAAGATCAGATGTCTGAGATCAAGAACAAGATCGAGATAACTGATGCCGATCTCGAGATCAAGATCGATCTCGAGATACCCAACACTGGTGCATCCGCTCCTCAAAATCGTGTTTTCGCTGATTGGTGAACAATTAAAAAAACTTTTTCGTTTGATATTTTGAGTTAACAATGTTGATCTCGAGCTGATCTCGAGCGACAATTCCGAGAACAGAAGCTCTGAGATCAAGATCAAGACCAACACCCTTTTGATCAAGAACAAAATCGAGATTACTGATGCCAATCTTGAGACTGGTCTCGAGATCAAGATTGATCTCAAGATACCCAACACTGCTGATAATACGTATCACCTCTTCAACATAACGTATCGTCACGTATCGCCTTGAAGGGAGCCACTACCCCAAAATAATATGTAATACAAATATATTAGTATCTTATCAATGAAATGTAATAGTTCTAGAAGTCCATTCCACCAATGAGTTCAACCAAATTTGTTTCCAGAGAAATTATATAATTTGGAAAATATATCACGAAACTATAATAATTGTTCATGGGTCTACAGACGAAGACTAGTACATTCCATGCTTTTATTGTCTCCAAACGTACGAGGTATAGAATTGGCGCACTCGCAAACATTAGACGCTTACGGAATCATATGCCCTGTTGGTTCTGTGCGTTTCGGTGATTAATTGCATTGTTTATGAATAACACAACCTTTTGCAAATTGTTATTGATATCAAACAACGGTACCAAAACAAATAACCCTATGTATGTTTCTTTGCATGGTGGTCCCCTTCAATTCGTCTGCATGAGTGACAACTTAAATTCTAGTTATTCATTTGTTATTGTAATATTGTTTATCAATACATTACATAATACATTATCTCTGTTGATCATGTTACTTTGTGTTATTTTAAAATCCATCATCATTCATAACATAGTACATTATAAAAGCATTTTGTTAACGAAACATACATTATTTTCTTGAAAACCTTCAAACAGAGCTATCATCACAGAGCCGAATGCCAAGAACATGGGCACGGACGTGTCACTTCTGGAGAAGTACCAGAAAACGGTTGAAATGCTGACAATTCAGTACAGGATGGTATGTGTTTTTTTTTTTTTTTTTTACAGGAAAGATTTTATACCTCCGCCAACAAAATGGCCGGAGGCATTATGTTTTCGGGTTGAATGTCCGTCCATATGTCTGTAAGTATGTACAATGTATGTCTGTTCCTCGCGAATCTTGAGAACTGGTTGACTGATCAATTTGATATTTTTGTTTTAAACATTTTTTCTCTTACTATATAGGACTTAGTAACATTGTCCAAATCCTCAAAATCCAATTGAAATTCTAGCGGTTCCCTCATACCTTGTTGTATTCTTATCAACAAAAAAGCATGGTGCAGGTTTCGGCCTTTCAAATTTCCCTTTCGTTAAAAGATATTTACGATTGAAGTGTTCAGATGTCAAATTATCCAACGGATCGTCAGGACCGTGTACAAAGTGAGTGCAATGAGTTGGTGAATGTCACTTTGCATTTTTGCTCATTACTCGGCCATATAAAGTCCATTTAACTTAAAATATTCACACAACACCTCGTGGACATATCAAATAACAATAATATATATTGTATCAACCACTCATCACTTTTTGCAAAGTTACTAGATCCCTTTAATTAACGTCTTTTATTGTCAATATGCTACAGTATATGCTTTTAAAAATTCAGTCAAGGGATCATTTTTACAAGCCTATATGTGCTTTCTTATGATTCCCCCACTTTTTTTGGTTTTCATTTAATTGTAACCAATCATGCATTTTATGTTCATGCATATTATATATTGTATATTTGTCATTTTTTACAAGAAATAAATTGAAATTGATATTGTTGTATTGCCTTATGGCAGATGAATTATTCTTGCCTTTTAACACATTGTTCTACCCACAGCACAAACAAATCTGCGAGTTCCCCTCTCATGCCTTCTACGAGAACAAGCTGCAAACGGATGTCTCTGTGGCTCGGCGTAGTCCCAGAGATGACCCACTCCGTAATCTGTGGCCGACCAAGGATGGAGTCATTATGCCCAGGTTGTTCTTGCATGTGAGCGGTAAGGAGGAGACGCTGTCCGTCAAGTCCGACGAGGGAAGTGAGATGTCCAAGAGTAATCCGACGGAGATCGAATACGTGGTGAGTGTGACCACTCATACAGACATTACCATACTTTTGCGTAGGTGGCAGGTGTCAGAGACTTGCCAACACTTGCATTGTCTGACAATGCAAGTGTTGGCAAGTCTCTGACACCTGACACCTGACACCTATGCATTGTCTATGCATAACCCGCTACACGAGGTGTCCTTAATACTGAGTTTGACCATTTACATTTTAGATGTGAATGTGTCAGCAACGGCCAAACATTTGTTCTGACAGCGAATACAAATCTTTTAAAAGATTCACCTAGTTGTAAAAGTGATAAATCAATAATGTTTACAATAATGTACACAATCAGTGTACTAGCTATTTTGGACCTGGCTGTAAGTGAGATATGTCCCAGAGTAATATGGCAAAGGTCAGATACGTGCATGGTGAGTGTGACAACAACGGCCAAACTATTTTACCGTTCATACACAGTATAACAAGTTAATTGTGTCATAATTATCAATGTAGAATTATTATCATTAGAGTTTCCTTTTGTTTTTGTTGTTTGTTGTAGGTTCAGATGGTGAGGAGGATGATTGCTCGTGGTGTATCTCCTGATAGAGTGGTGATCCTATCTCAGTATCGGCTGCAGTGCAGTCAGATTCAGAACAGACTGAAAGAGATGAGGCAGCCAGCATACAGCCAGATTAAAGTCAGCACTGTGGTCAAAAGCCAAGGTATAACAAATCCTCTTCTTCTATTAAATTTAGTACAGCCCTCCGAATAGAGTATTGTAGTACTGTTATGCGATGTGAAGTGCAGGGTGCTGAACCAGTAGAGAGCCAAGAAAATATATTTGTTAAATAGGTAGTCATACAACTAAGTGCAGAAGTGCAAGTTAAAAACACCCTTTTTTCTTAATTACAAAGCAGCTTCAGTCCTACCAGCTTGCTTTTCAAAGTTATTATTAGTGTAGGAGCTATTCTTGTTGAGACTAGTAGCTGGTTCCACGGGCAGATGGCTCTTTACTTGGTAAGAATCTAGCCATTATGCAATTTGCACCTAGATTTTGATATTCATTTAACAGTTTTCTATTAAATCTTGTTTTAAAAACATTGGTCCTGGAAACACATCCTATTCATGTAAAATTATTAATATGATCTAAAAATATTTTATATGAACACCATCTTGATGTGGTAAAGTTAAATATAACAATATATAGAGAAGTAAGAGCACGTAATCATCATTGCGGGTCACAAAACTTTTGTATTGCCCCATAAACCTATCAGCGCGAGCTTTTTACTGCACCAAAGTGTGACTACATCTCAACAGTTTGCTCAGTGCGACTATCAAGATCAAGCCACAGCCAGGGCAAGCAAGAACTAAGTCTTGTTGTCTAAACAAAAGACTTATTACACCCAGATTTGTATGTGTCTTGTGCGTTCATTAATAAAGTCTACAATGTATTACTGTTACCCAACACTACAGGGAGTGAGTGGGACTACGTGATAATATCCACAGTTCGCTCAATGCCGCGCATCGAGATTGAGCGGTGGCCCAGCAAGAGCTGGCAGCGCAGGCACCTGGGCTTCACTAACGACGAGAACCAGATGAACGTTGCTCTGACCCGCGCCAAGCGAGGGCTTGTCATCATCGGTAGGTCCCTCATTTCCTTATTTACTTATTTCCGTATCTACACTGTAAGCTGATGAAAAACAGAACACAGTCAAACCTGTCTAAGCAGCCACCTGTCTTATGTTAGCCAACCTGCCTATAGTGGCCACCTAAATGATCCCCTGCAGAGAAAAACAAGGTTGTGGAACCTGTCTATAGAGGTCATCGGTTTCCAGTGGCCTCTCTTGGGTGGTCACTATACACAGGTTTTGTTGGATATAAATAATGTGTTTTTTTTTCTCTTTCAGGGAACCAACATCTGCTGAAGACTCATGAGCGTTGGGGGGAGCTCCTGAAGCTGTACAGCCAAACGGGATGCCTGAAAGACGCCCGCCAGTTCATGCGATGACTTTTGACATTCTAATTCTATCGGATTCCGGCTAAAGGGGCCATCCACAAAGTGTGTACGCAAATTATTGTCGAAAATTGACCCCTCCCCCCCCCCCCCCTGTACGCACATTGTATGCATGTGGTTGAATATATCGTACGCATGAGCGTTAACACCCCTTCTCGTGTGTACATACTTTTAAATGGACCCAAAGTGCCCAGGCCAGGCATAGCCTATACATTCAAACCTGTGTAAATTGACCATCTATTAGGGCCAAACAGGGTGTCTGAAAGAGGCCCGCCAGTTCTAGCGATGACTTTAGAAAGTACTTTAGAAAGTACTAAATACCCACTATCAGATTTCTGTCTTTTGAAAGTGCCCAGGTGTATGACTGAGCATTTAACTACATGAAAGCCGATCCGAGGTGCATTTTGCAGATATAGACAAACCTGTCCAGGCAAAGACCACTCACAAGAGAAGGTCTTTATAGACAGGTGATCACCAGAGCAAGTGTGCCATCACTGTACCATATATCTTTCTAGCTAATTAACCCATTGCCCACTAGAAACCTGGTGGGCCCTGTAATAACTCTATTGGAACACAAAATCTAGTAGTGATGTATTGGATAGCACAAAATCACAATTTTGTTATCAGGAGATCTTGAAATGTATGGTACTATTGTCACAGGGTGCCATTAAGTTGCAGAGGCCTGCCATTTTAAACTTTAGTTGTTTTATTTGTTTATGTTCCAAATCCAAATCAACGGCAATAAAGTAACAAAAGGGAATTCGTATAACTGTCCAAGTGATTTAATCATTCAGGATTATGTTTAATCAGCAGTTCACTTGGGCCTTGTTAGTTTTCTTTAAATATCAACATGTGTAGTGTTACGATAGAAATTTAATGATTTTCTGGATATTTTTAACTGTGTGTTTATAATCTTTATGGCGATGAATACTGAATATTTTTTAAATTAAGACATTATTTAAAGAATTTGTTTATATTTGACTAGCTATTTCCTAGCGAAAAGGGATAGATTTATAGACTATAACAGGATTTCATCATAAATATGCATTACAGTGGAACCTCTTTATAACGAGCTCTTTTAAAACGAGGTACCTTAGCGAGGTAATTTCACAGGTCCAGGTTCTAATGTATTTTATTGTTTTTAAGCCTAAAACAACAATATATCTGATATAACGAGGTAAATTCAATGGACCCAACAGACTCTTTATAATGAGGTTTCACTGTTATTAGAAAATGATTATTTTAAACAAATACGCTTTGATTATGTCGCAGGTCCTACTGGTAGGCCCTAAATTTTGTGGACATGATCATGTGTTGGCCGAGATTCAGAGGGGGTGGGGAGAGGGTGTCTGAGTCAACCCTCACACCCCCTTAAAGGGATAGTTGAGTTTTGGTATAAAAGAGAGTACAGTTTTGGTCAAACTGAATTTTAGTAACCAAAACCTGCACCATTACATTTCAAACTAATAGTTATAACATCACCGTGCTCGAAAGGAATAACAATACAAATACAAATGACTTAGTATAAAAATGCCCGATATTATTTTTTAAAAAGCCGTTAAAACTCAAGAGGGCGCTCTCTAAAAATTCATCAGTTTCAACCATTTAAAATAAAATATTGTGCATGTGATGTTTTGTTGAAATAGTGATGAGATAGATAGATAATCAAGAACTATTTTTAAAAAGCTTGTGTAAATTTTTGAAAAGAGGAAGCAATTTTTTAATTTTTTGAACGGCTGGTTCAAAATTATCGAATAATTATTACAAATGGTTATGTTTATAGATATTTCAGCCATTTCCAAACAGATTTTGATCAAATAAAGTTTATTCTGTCATTAAAATAGTATGCTCTTTCAAATTTGACACTCAGTTTTTCATTATCTCACAACAAATATGTATGAAGCGCCCTCTATACCAAAACTCAACTATCCCTTTACGCATAGCACAAATAACCCAGAGTGAAATGGATATAAAGTAACATGGTTATTGATTATACAACTACACCATTTAGAGTAGTTTTCTGAACATCTTACCATTTTCCATTGCTTCCATCTTTTTCTATTAAGTTAAAATATCAAAATGATATATATTGAATATTGTCTATTTTTATGTATATATACTGTATTTAGAGAGATTATATCATGATGATTGTATAACTATGTATATTAAGTTTTAAATGAAAAAAGACAAATTATTTGTACGCTTGATATATGCATTCATCACACACACACTGAATTTGCACTGAAAATCATGCATGTTTTTGCTGGTCTTAACATTTTTGCTCGCCAAATCTAGTGCAGAATGTGCAAAAATTAGTGCATATGAATAATGTAATGAATATCACCAAGTTCATAGCGACACTTTTCTAAATTAATTATATCTCGACCTGATTAGGGGGGAAAACAATTTAGGAATTGCTTGAATAAACAACTCTTAATGTTTAGAGTAGAGTTCTGAACATCTGAACAATCCTTTTCTACAAAGATGACATTTAAAATTATATATTTTTATCATACTTTTATGATGATTTTTTGTATATAAATTTTTATATGTGTATGTACAGTTTTAATTAGTTTTAATGAAAAATTATATATCGATCAACATTGATCTGAAATATGCTTTGCCGATATGGATTATTGTGCTCCATTGCACTTGCAGATTGAAATAAGAATGTATGATATAATATGAAGTATAATTGTATTTTACTTCCTCCCTTGTTGATTTTTCCGAATTATTTATGCATTGACAGTATGAGACATATTGATTTAATATCACATGTACATGTATATAACACAGATAGCAGAGTAGATATTTTATTTGTACTGTTGTAACACAAAATTAGCTACTCTAAAGCTAATTGTCTATTAACCTGATGCCGAATTCTAGTATTGTAAAGTAGTAGAACAAACATAACATTTTTGGAGGCATGTATTTGTATTGGAAATATGGGAATATTTTCAGTTTAATAATGGATGTTATTTACAATATTTTGCATTGCTTTCTTGCATAAAAAGGGAGTGGAAAAGAATATTGAAAATCTATAGGTGATTTAGAACAAGAACGAGAAGAAGATGGATACATGTAATTGATTAGATTAAAACAAGTAACTAAGCCCTGTTATGAAAAAAAATAGTGTCTACATTTGGTATACATGAATATGAATCAGTGTGAAAAGTGGTCATATGACTTGAATGTAAACTTGAGAGATTTAATTAAATGGCAGAATAGATTCGAAATTATATATTGGGTAATGCTGGACACAAAGATTTGTGTATTTCACTTTGAATTCATTCACTGTCGTTTGGCAACGAATGATTATTTATATAAAATAGGTATACACAATTCTCCAGTTTGTAATTTCTGAAATAAAGAACCACAAAGTTTGTTGCATTTGTTTTGTACATGTTCTATCATTAAAAAATGTTGGTCAGATATAAATGCTTGTTTTTAAGAAAAAATATATGCACTCTACAATTCTCGTACTTAGATAAACAATGTATGTCTGTTTCGGTTTTGGCGAAAAAATTCACCATCTCACTAATACAATTATATTTAAAGTTTGAAGAAAAAAATTTGTAATTTTTACGTTTTACAAAATGAAAACAGAATACACACGCAAAAAAGTGGAGACCTCTCATTTGATTTGATATTTATAAATTTTGTTTGTAATGTTCAATTGTTTATTCTGAATTGTTTTGCATTTGAAATGCAGATCGAATGTTATAATGATCAACGATTGTAAATGTTTTTGATTTGAAGCAATACAAAGAATGTTAAAAAAACAAACCATTTCTAGAAAGATGACATGTAAAATTATATATTTTTGTCATACTTTTATGATGATAATTTGTATATCAATATTATGTATGAGTATAAACGGTATAATCAGTTTTTAAATGAAAAATTATTTATTGATCAACACTGATCTGAAATATGTTTTGCCGATACGGATTATTGTGCTCCATTGCACATGCAGATTGAATTAAACATGTGTGATATAATATTTTGTATGATATAAGATATTTAATTCAAACATATAAAGAAACTGACCAGAAATATATTGTGATTAAAAGAAGGCAAAGACAATGGGATTCCAAAGATATTTGTTAACTTCCTCCTTTTCTGAATTTGTCAGAATTATATTCATTGACAGTATGACACAAATTATTTTAATATCTATATATATGTGTAGGCCTATAGGGCAGATACCAGAGTATATACTTTATTTTCATTGTTTTATCACATAATAAGCTAATCTAAAGCTATGTTTTATATTAACCTGGTATTGTAAGGTACATTGTAGTAGAACAAACAACATTTTTGGAGGTATGTATTTTTTTTATGATCACAATTTTGAAAATATTACTTAGAATCCTATTTCATTGCCTTAGAGTATTTTATTTATTTTGATATGTTTTGAAACAAGTGTCATCAACATATCGATTGTTTTATTAACTGTAATTTTTGTGGTCTGTCCAGTTAATGTATTTTGTGCAATTCTGATCTGCTATAAATGTATCTGACAATCAAAGGACAATGAAATTATGACATTCTTTAAAGAACTTAAATAGGAGAATGATTGACATGATTATGACAATTTGAGAATAATACACTGGGGAGTACTGTTATATATTTAAGATATGAAATGAAACATGACATTAAACTTATGATGTAAATTGCCCTTTTACTTGTATATTTTGATGTAAATATGGTAGGAAGAAATTGTGGAATTAACAGTGATAACTATGATATGAATCATTGGGATAATAATTAATGTATAATGATTTTATTGATATATCTCAGTGTAAATATGACACACATGTTTGTATATTACTGGAAATATATATTAATAGTATATACAATTAAATTGTGTATCATTAATACAAACTAAAACTAGTTTATTTGTATATATGAATTTTGACTCTAATTCCATTGTATTCAAGTATTTTAAATGCATGAAATATCATACATCTACAAAAATGTATCGTTCATTTTTCAAATTTGAAATTAAAATGATTGATACAATTAATACTTGTTATGTTTCTAATATTTATGTGTGTTTGTGTTCGCGTAGGGGGTATTGTGTGTCTGATTATATCCGAACTGTAGATCTATAATCTTAACAATATGTTCTTCAATTCTTCATTACTATAATAATAATTAATATTATGTCCATCCCAATACACAAATTATATTCCTTTTGAAGATTGTTAACTAAATATTCATACATATATGCCTAGATTTTAAATCTATTAACATTCCTGTATATCCTGAAACTTTTAATCTAATTTGAAATGTTCGAATATCTACTTGAATATAGTTGCTCATAGCTATACCATCTTTCCATTGATGAGACAATGCACCGAAAATGTCATGAATCTTTAATAATCCTTCACTTTTTATTCCCAAGCCTAAAAGTGAGCAACAGATCTCAAACTACTATTCAACATTATATCAGACACCTTACTTATACCTCGTTGAAATAAATCTTGATCAAAGATCATTCTATTTCCTAAGCACACATATCTATTATTAAAAACAATGGGATTCAACTTCTCATTTTCAGAGTGTCTACAATCTTCTATATCTTGCCAAACTTTCAAAATGTCTACATAAAAGGGTGGTACTTCTTTTAAATCCATCTTATGAGTATCATAATCATAAAAACACAAACCTTCCTCCTACTGATCTACAACAATAATCAAAGTAAACCTTCCATTAAAAATGCTTATCCTCATACAGAAGACGTTTAAGCCTCATTATTCGTTGATTTTTTTACACAAATTTCAGAATTGTTCATTCTAAGTCATCCAAATTCATAATTCTGATACAAGATTTTTCTCGTAATTCGATCCTTATCATTCCACAAATAAATCAAATGGAAGTTTATCAACTTCCTCATAAACCTACCAAGGTACCGAAATTAAATAAGAAACACAATTTTATTTTGAAAAAGCATACGTTTTTAATAACTGAATTTTGCCCATCATTGTTAACTCCCTTTGCTTCCACCACCTAATAATCGTTTAACCTTACCTAATACCTCTTTGTAATTCAAATCCTCTTTCCGTATGTCATTGCGTGTGTAATACACACCTAAAATCTTTACTTCACGAACAAAATGTATCTTTATTTCACGAACAAAATGTCCAAAGGTGGGTTCCCCTGGTATTTTAGTGTCACAGCCCATCCACAAAAAGTTAGTTTTTCCACCAATTTTCTAAAAATCTTCAAAAATCTTTTGAAGTCTTTTTTGTATAGATTTTATATCTTTAACAAATATTGTAATATCGTCAGCATACATTACTTGTTTAACTTCATGATCCCTAAATTTAATTCCTTGAAAATTAACATCTTTCCTAATAACAAGAGCTAATGTTTCAACACACACGCGCACAAACACACACGCACGCACGCACACATACACACACACACACACACACACACACACACACACACACACACACACACACACACACACACACACACACATACATACTAACATACATCAAAATATGCTCATTACCCTTAGGGCAATTTTTGTTTAAATATAAAGTATAAATCTTAGTCGAACACAGTCGCAACGATCTGGAATTCGTGTAAAAATCGCTGAGGAAGATCTGATCTTTGTTATTAGATCGTTCATGTTCTTTCAAGATTTCGTTGCACATCGTGCACAACGCCGTGAATCGCGATGAAGTCGCCGCATTTGTTACTGTTCAAAACTGTCGCCGCCCTACAACGATTTTATCACACTTGTTACTAGCTTTGTCGGTGTAAATTCGTGTGAAGTCCTTCTTGGTCCTTCTCGGTGATGCACATTTTGGGGCCAGAATTTGCTTTGTGTTTCATGCCATAAAATGGCAACAAAATATCCTCGTGGGAGACCGGCAAAGTATAAGATAGTTGAGCAATTGTTTTTGCTCACCCATAAACCAGTTACCAATATACATGCTCAGACAGTCAGACAGAGCCATCTGACTAAAGTCTCGATAAATGTGACACAAGTCAATTAAACAAACATGGTTCTGCAAGATTTATAAACCGCTCGTTAGGTACTTATCGGAGATAGATAGATAGACAGATAGATAGATCGGTTTTTATTGAACATATCAAATAAACAAGAATGTAGTCCGAGGACTAAAGTGCATAGTGTATAACAAACATAATAAACATAAATGCATAAATATATTGCAACCTTATACAAATATTACTTCACATCAAATTGCAACAAAATAATATATACTTGGCAAGATAACACAAAAATGGTAGCCTAAATATGTAATTATTATAATATATGCATATCCTCATTTGATTTTGATTTTAATCTAGACGATGATAAAGAACCAAATAACTCTTTCCTCATCGACCTACTTATATCTAATAATTAAATATAAAATCAAACAAAGTGTAAATTAATACAGTCTATCTTTAAAGATTACAAAACTTAGCTGCACAAAAGTGCGGTCAGAGCAGACATAATCAAGTGATCCAAAAAATCTTAAAAATACAAGATCCCAATTACTCATTAACTATTTATCGCATTACCATTAAATCAAATACATGAATCTAATTTAGGACAAAAGATTGCTAAAATCTTGTGAGACGGGTAAAAGGAGTCATAAGACATATGCAATACCAATTTAAGAGAAAACATTAATTTAAGCTTAAAGAAAACTATGGTCACCGTGGCATACAAAGATATTATTATTGATATAGCATGACGCCATGGTGGCATAGACAAAATTATCATTATAGAATGACGCCAAGGTGGCATTAAACAATTATTCTTAAAGAATAATTGCCCGAATTCTTAAAGAATAATAAATCCCACTATTTATTTTATATTATATTCCTAACACAAATTAGATTGATCAAATGTGATATCAAACAAGGAAAAAATACAAAGTTGAATTTAAGTAATTGAACAAATCTTAATGGCCCGAATTCTCAACTTGTGGTTCAACTTGTGCCTGGCCTAAAAATACAAAGACTACCGGTAACACTTTGCACCAGCAGACTAATTGTCTTGTCGCTCTGGTCCCCGGAGATATTATAATTGTTTTATTTCATTCTTTTGAAATTCAGTCATAGAATAACAGTTTACCAGCAATACAATGTCCAGGATGAGCAAGGACGCAATTTGGCTGATGACATACTGTCATGGCTTATTGTCCTGATGTCTATAATCGGAACTCAAAGGATCGACTGGATAATGAAAGAAACCATTTGAATATCTCTGGGGACCATAGTAACGGGACAATAAGTATGCTGCTGCAAAGTGTTACCGGTAGTCTTTGTCTTTTTAGGCCAGGCACAAGTTGAGCCACATATGATAATTCAGGCCAATGAATTCACGTATGGTAATTTATTCAAATTAAACAACTCTGACGTTTCACCTAATGTGCATGGATACTCGGGTTTGTCAACCCTGCTGGCGTCGACGTTGAAGGTGTGGTCTATCCATGGTTAACACGTTGTAGGACTTTTTAGTTGGGCTTCTAGTATTTATATATTGTATTTCTGTGGACGGGACAGGTAGGGCGCCCCCATCGGTGACTTACCGCCATAGCCTGCTGGACCGTCTTTCATCGGCCCTACGGTGATTGGGTAGTTCTGCGTCTGAACAAGGGGAAAGACAAGGAGGAATTTAAATGACCTAAGCATTCATATTCTGAACATGTGTCTTTCTTCATCACAACATCACATTTTTAAGAATAATAAATGGTTGAAACTTATATATGGTTGGAGCCGTATATAGATGACAAGAGGGCACCACATTGTGTTAACGGCTGTTTTTTTTTTATGAAACGGTTTTCTTAGCCGTTTAGATATGTGTCTATATACTTTCCAGCATGGTTGAATTAAAGTTTGTAATGATATCGCACTCGTTTTGTTTCTAACATTCCGTTTGACCAGAACTGTATTATCTTTTCAACGTGCTGTTAGCAATTGACCTACATATATTAGCCGTATATTATTTGCATTTTTGTATTATTGGACTTGAAACCTAACGGGAACTCCAGGGTGTACGTTAATAGCATTGTGTATGTAGACTGTACATGCATGTGTAGCAGGAATGCTGGAGGGGGGATGGGGGGGGGGGGGGTTACATCATCTATCTATATGGGGTACATATTGGGTACATACCACGTAAGTAATGGTAGGCCGCGTGTGACCACAGCAAACGGCCCGACAACATGATGCGGCTGCCACTATAGCCGTGATGCATTCCACCGACCCGACAACAAACAGTAGGACGTTTACAGTCGAGCGACTAGCCTGAAAACAGACAAAATATATCATTGAGATAGAAAGATGGAAAGATCTATCAACTTCATATGAAACTTTCTAACACATATATGAGACTTCATTTACTAGTGTCCTTCCTCTGATACCAGTGTGTGATCATTGAATATGGGCCCCGTTGCAGAAAGAATCGATTGTATAAGTTACAATAGTCGTGTTCAAACGGTAAAAGCCAATTCTCGAGAATTGCAAAAGTGTGTCCAAACGATGCCGTATTCTCGACAGTTGCAACTCTCGAGAATGAAAACCGGAAGTAGTGTGCGCACCTTTCTCATTTGAAGTCACGCACACTCACTTGACTTGTTTTTACACCGGAAGCATATCTTGGATGTTTAGGTCAACCTAAGTTTTTTTTCCTGCGCACTGTCCTAGATTTTATCACGCTTATGAGAACAATGGGATCTATGGTACGTATGCATTATAAACATGTTTTCTTGACCTCGATCCCGTGACGACGCAGTGAACTGCTCTGTGATTGGTTCATGCAGTTCCCTAAGTGACCCACAATGCAATTATGATGGCGTAGAGAAGCAGTCGTTCCGGTCTACAAACATTTTCAATCGATGATAAATTTCCTTTTTGCATTGATACAAATTTTTTGTTTCGTTTCGTTAACGGGAAATGAGGCAATTTGGGGGAAAGTGTCGGATGAAAATAATGTCTGTGGTGAATACAGACTTTTTAATTTGTTTTACCAATTATGCTCGCTCATTCAGCTGATCATATAATTTCACCGTTTTAGGTTTAGAACTATCCCATCGCGCATACAATATAAGGAGGACAAACATAACGGTACATGCTTTTTCTTCTGATCGAGGTAAGAATTATTTTGGTTATTTAAGGGTAACTTGAGCTTGTTGCATTCATCGTCAACATTTTTCCACTTTGGGTCATTTGGTCTGGTTGGACTCTGATTCATAATTATACCGCGCGGTGCCATCTTGCGACCGCCTTGTGCACGGTGCGCAATACAAATGCATTGGCTGCAGCAGGCCTAGGTCGTAGGTATGTTCACACGGTGCCTAGTGACGCAACTTAATTAAACTTACATAGGCGTCGCAGAAACTGCTGTCGTTGTTACGGTTGCAGTCCACGCTGTCGCCGCTGTCGCCATGGAGCAAGTCGCCGAAGACGCTGAGAGCCGTTGCACAGATGATAAGCATCCCCATCATCGAGGAGAGGATTGACATCACCATGTAGGCCACAATCTGGTCAGCACAAAATACACAATAGAGTAGACATATTAAAGGGACAGTCCCTCTTTTACAAAACGTCTGAACAGTTTCCAGTTGAAGGATGGGGATGAATGAAACACACACACAAGCAATCAGATCGAACAGCCCTATAATTTGGATTCTACGAATGAAAAACGAATGCGTCCCTTCATCAGACTATATATCGGTCAATAAAAGAGTTTAACTGATTTAGCATATTATCACAACTATATAATGTACTTATTCTTGTAAAGGTATTGTGAAGCCGGAAAAAATCTCAAAAATGAAGAATATGTAATTACATGTAGTCAGTTTAAGCGAGGTTTGGTTATTTTGCCTAGTGTGCGGTCATGCTATTCTTATTTGTGCGCGGGTCACGTAGCTAGCGCGGGTCACGGAGGGGTCACGCATAGCGTTGTGGTACGTCGTGGAATTTGAGTACGAACTTCCTCACTGGGTGAATATACATATAATGCACAATAACCCGCCGTCCAACGGTTTATTAGTTTTAGGTCTATAACTCCACGAAAAGGAGATTTCAAGCCCTAATTTGTTAAGGCATGCTTTTAAATGACTTTTAAAATTTGGCTTGCAAAAGAGGGAATGTCCCTTTAAACCCTTCGCAAACAGAGCCGACTCGACCCGATCCGACTGGTTTTCAGCCTGATTAACTCAGTGTGTGCTGCCTCAGGACTCCGTTTTTTCCAGTCAAGTGCCAGTCGGAGGTCATTGGAGGCCGATTCAACATGTTGGATCGGCTCCGACTAAGCGAAACTGACTCTAGCCTGACTGAAAAGCAGTCGGCTCTGTCTGCGCCGCGCTTTAAACCCTTCGCACACAGAGCCGACTCGACCCGATCCGACTGGTTTTCAGCCAGGCTAGCAGAGGCGTCGATCCGTTTTTTTTTATTGGGGGGGGGGGGGGGGGGTAGGGGGGTGAAATTTTCCGGAGTTCATCCGTAGGAGAGCTAAAAGCCCCAAGATGTGCACGCCCGGAATTTGAATACGTGGGCGGGGGTATAAAATATGTTTCACCCGGATGACACCCCAGCAGGTTGTCTAGGGGGCGGAGCACCAGAAGCTTTTAAAGAAAAAGATGTAAAAGAAACGTCATGTCTGAAAGAGTAAAGCCGATTGTGTAAACATAAAATGTTTTTTTAGTGGTTTTTATCAATTTTATGAATTAATTTTTGTTTTTAATTTCATTCTTGATTTTCATACTAGCACATACCGAGCACAAAATTCTCAATACCAAAGAATTTATGAGATTACAGAAGTGTGTCTAAAGCCCTGGTCACATTGGATCTATGACGGGCTCACAACAAAAATTTGGGGGAATTTCGTGGCTTGCTTTGCAATGTTGTAAGACAGTCGTATGAAGAAATGTGTGTCGTGCGACAAAAAATATGTCGTGGCTTGAAATTTGAACTATCCTATTTTATACCACGACAGATCCACAAGGTGTTTGTCTGTGAACATCATACGACAATTTTTACCAAAAATTACATATTGTGGATGCAAAAAGTTTGGTGTCGTACAATGGACATGCAACATAATCACAAAGTTTTCTGATTGTACACATTTTAACTACGACAGCAAATTGCCATTTCGTAAAAAAAACACATCATCGTAGGTTTCTCTGTGACTGGGTCTCGAATAAAAGATATCCATCGGAACTAAACGACTGGATTTTACTTAGGAGAGGGAAGTATTTATTTTCGCAGATTTAAATAATTTTGTAAGGTGAAATTCGACCAACTATATTTTGTGATTGAATCGCTAATATTAACAATGCCTTTGCATTATATTGATAAACAATTGTGATTTTTAAAATATAATTTTTGGAAAGGTACAATACCTAAATACGTATTCAGAATATGGCAATATGGGTTTGTCATATGTATTGTATGTAATATCTTCTTGAATATTAATTATATTTTGTATATATGTTGTCAACTCTTAGAGAATATTCTTTCTTGGAGTCTTTGAATAAAAACAAATGATATTCTTTTGAAAGAAAGTATGATAATCAATGCAGATTTTCTATTTCTTTTAAAGCAAATGAGATGCACGTTGTGATAATTTGAATAAATATAGATGTGTGTGTGTGTGTGTGTGTGTGTGTGTGTACATGTGTGTGTGTATATGTATGTGTGTATCCACGCGCCTGTATGTGGTTCCAAGGAGGTACTAGTGTGCACTTATTATTTTTAAACGTGCATCGGAGGTTTATAGATTCCGAATTAATTATTAAATTCATGACAAAATCATCATAAACTCATACCAGCATGCTTCATTATATAGTACACAATTCTTATTATCGTTTACACAATGTGACAATGATGTTGTTATAGGATTGTGGTCTCCGATGCATTCAATTACAATCGTCGTAATATTATGTTCATTTATTTTTGTTCATTAAGAATAAATTAACTGGGGAAAATTGAGACGACTGGCAAAACAATTGAGGTTTCTTTAAACGCGAATGCCATAAGCATAACTAACTGTATGATTAGACCTAATATGTTCCTCCTAAAATAGCATATTGTTATTGCTGTTTGGGGCGTTCATTCAAACAGAATATTTACACCATGAGCACATTTAAACAAAATTATTTTATTTTATTTCCACAAGTCATAAAAAACAAAGTATGACAACTGGCAAAGTATACAGAATGACATGATAGTAACAACCTAAACAATCATAAAACACACAAACATCAAAATGAATGAATGGAGGAATATACAAAAAAAAGTAATGATATCGGTCGATAATTATTAATACCTTCTTTGATCCACTTTTAAATATAGGTATTAATTTTGATAGTTTACATCGAATATGAAAACTCACTTTTCAAAACAAAGATATTACACATAGGCTCACATGAAATATGAAGGCTCTTCTTAATTACATCATCATCAAATTAATCTTGTCCTGGTACTTTGCTATTTTTAAATGATAAAACTATACAAATATATATTTTTCATATTACCTGCAATTGGCGTTAAAATTAATGAGTTCGGAAACCATTCTTTTAAATAAGATGAGAATGGTGGAGTTTCACTATTTATATTCTGGACAAGATTTTGGCCGACCTCAAAAAAAAAATGTATTAAATCTATCTGCAATTTCCTTTTTTTATCTGATCACCATCTATAAATGTTTGCTCCTTATCAAGTGAACATTTTGGTCTTTCTATTCAAAATATTATTTATGTTTTCCATATTGCTTTAATGTTCCTCTTAAAAGTATTACATTTTTGTGCAAAATAATTTCTTTTAGCTTTTTAAAATTGCTTTTACATGTTTATGTTTAAATGATTTATATGTTCTTTTAGGTTAATCAGACTGAGGGATGTTTTACACATTTTCTATGCAAACAATTCTTTTACTTGACATTTTCTTTAAGCCAGACGTAACCCTCTTGTCATTTACCTTGCTTATACATTCTTCATCAGGAAAGCAAGTTCATAAAATTATAAACCTTCTGTAATAAAATCATCATAAATTACATTTGGATCAGACACGGAGCTAATCAGACATTGATCTTATAAATATTCGAATTCAGTTGTGTAGCCAGGCTCAATGGAGGGAGGGAGGGGTGGAAAAACGGTAGCGAAGATTCCATTAATTGGGGGGGGGGGGGGGGGGGGCTTCGTAAGCTAGACAAAATGCAATAGGTGTAATGCATTTCCTCATGTTTAAAGTGGCCAGGCAAACTAAACGCATGTTATCTTCTGTTCATCTCTATTAGTGTACACATCAACTATTTGTAAACCATTTGACCCAAACATATTTTGTTTATTTTAAAACATTTTAGTAATTATTTTTCTCCATATTGTGAAGCCCCCACTTCTGAAAACCTCTCCAGAGTAGAATTCTATTGTTGACCTGTTGTGACATCATCAGCCATTCACTACTCAGTTACAAAGAAGTTACCTTCACCCAAGCTGAGTGCCTAATCACAATTGCATCACACGGTTGAATAGAATACCAAATCACACAACTTCAATTTCAATAGATGTTGCTATGTCAGAAGAAAAGCACTGTTTTAGCTATTGCATGGAGGTATGCAGGGCATGCTTTTGTGTGGATGTTCTTTTTGTACTTTCATCTCATGGTAGCTGACCAGTGATTGACAGATGATGTCACAACAAGTCAACAATAGAATTTACTCTGGAGGCTTTTTTAGGAGGTGGGGCTTAGCAACATGAAGAAAAATAAATGATTAAATGTTTACAAATATACAACACATATTTAGGTCAAACCGTTTACAAATATTGAATGTGAACACTGATACAGAACAGAGGTCAACATGCATTTGGTTTGCAGGGCCCCTTTAAGTCGCTTCATTATTTATTCAACCCTATGGTTCGGATTCGTAATCAGATGCGCGATGTCACCACGCGAACTCCTTTCCTTGCACACGCAGTTCCAAATGCAACACTGGCTCACTGTTATGCTGTGCGCACAAACTAGCCTAGTTTAAAATGGAGAGACGCAGTGAAGCATTTCAAATACTGCCCTCTCCCGCGCCTGATAATAGCCAAACCAGCTGTCGAGGCTCCCAGTGTATTAATGACAAGGTTGTCTGCGACTCCCAGCCGGGAAAAATTAATATTTATTTTTCGGGGGCTACCTGTACTTTTCAAGCTTGCCTGCATGAAAATAACACTCTTAAAATTTGTTTTTGCATTGAACTCAATGCCAATTTGAATTTTGGGGGCTCTTTTTTGCATTTCGGGGGCAAATTAGTCATGGACTCCTAGCCCTTAAAACATATTTAGGTTAAACTGTTTACAAATATTGAATGTGTACACTAATGCAGATGAACAGAAGTCAACAAGCATTTGGTTTGCAGGACCACCCCCCCCCCCCCCCCCCCCCCACCACCACCCCCCTTTTTGAAAATCGGACCTACCGTTACGAAGTCACGTGACCTTTTGTCTATGTGGTGTGGCAACATTGGTAGAGCGCGCGCTTTCCAATCGTGAGATCCTGGGTTCGAACCCTGCCCACCGCGTTTGTCCTTCGGCAAGACAATTTATCCACTATTGCTGCTCTCCACCCAGGTGTATAAATGGGGACCGGTAGGAGGTGAAAGCCTTTATGTGAACGATCTTCTTAAGCCCATTGAGCGCTTGGAAGGAATGCTCCCCAGGGAGTGGAGATGGTGCACACATTGTGTGCTTGTTTGCATTGTATCCTATGACCGGGGTAATAATAGTGTAAAGCGCTATGAAACATTTATGTATTTAGCGCTATATAAGAAACTATATTATTATTATTATTATTATTATGCATGTCAGCCCGAAAATTGCTCAATTTCGTGATTTGTGTACAAAACATGGAAATATCAGTTTTCGTAAAAGGAGGCCATTGGTTACTGTATAAGCTGTTAATTTCGCGAGGGTTTTATTTTCGCGAATTTCGCGAATCACTACAGCCTACCCGCTATTGGGAGCTTAATTAGCTACTGGGCAATTCCACGCCAAATGAGCCAAAAGTGGAAAATCAAATGAGGAATATTTCTGATCTTGATATTTTTTGTGGATTATTTTTTCATAAATCATGATCACATAATGATATCTTTCAGTTTACGTGATAACAAAAATATTGGGCGTCTCCTGATAGGAGAAACAGACACCATACATGAACCCATACACATGGGACTACACAGTGCCTATTTCTAGATTTTCTTCATTTTTTGCATTCCTTTCTATTATTTTTTCTGTTTTAAGGTACCAAATTGGATGATTGGATAACACAATATGTGTTCACAGTAAAATTTCATTTTTTTGAGAGCCCTAAAGTATATTTTTAATGAATCAAAAACTCTGTCCTTCCGTTACTGTCCTTCCGTTACCGAACAGTGAAGCAATTAACTTCTTGTAATTAATATACCAATAGACATATTTTTTTCAAATAAATGTTGTAATACTCTTTGAACATTAGGGAATGGACTATGAGCCAATATAACATGATAGCATTTTAAACTTCACAGAGATTGGATCATAACTAAAGAACTTGAAAATCCATGTCCATTTTGCCGTCCTTCCGTTACCGGCCTCATTAGTGTCCATATCTAATAAACGTAATGTAACAAAAAAACAAAAAAAAAGGAAATCAAAGGTGTCCTACCAAGAGTCTCAGAAATGTTATTTACAATGATGAATTATAAGCAGGATCCTGGAATTATTTGATTAAATTTCAAAAATTGCGTCTGAATGTCCTTCCGTCGCGGTGAAGTAGGGTAATAGACCGCTTCTGTAATGTATGCAAATAATATGCGTATGACGTAAGACTCTCCGTTGGCAAGCTGAACAATAGTAACTAGGTCCGGCAAGCTAGGTTTGCCGGAGCTTGCCGGACATAGTTACTATTGTTAAGCTTGCCAACGGGGAGTCTGACGTCCTACGCATAATATTTGCATACATTACAGAAGCGGTCTACGCATAATATTTGCATACATTACAGAAGCGGTCTATTAGACCGCTTCTGTAATGTATGCAAATATTATGCGTAGGACGTCAGACTCCCCGTTGGCAAGCTTAACAATAGTAACTATGTCCGGCAAGCACCGGCAAACCTAGCTTGCCGGACCTAGTTACTATTGTTCAGCTTGCCAACGGAGAGTCTTACGTCATACGCATATTATTTGCATACATTACAGAAGCGGTCTATTACCCTACTTCACCGCGAGTTATCCTACACACCGATTCGCTTATAAATAGGAAATACGCCAGCGAGAATTCACGAGATTCAACGAGATTTATGCATGGTCTCGCTATTTCTGATGTCATCATCAACGCCTACACATGCTGATATTATCGTCTGCGTTTAGTTATTTGCCATAAAATCGCCGTTATTTTGATATATCACATCACACCCCATTAATATATTTGAAATGAAGCAGTTAATTAACGTCAATATTTGGAAATATTTGTGTAACTTGTTATGTTCTGATTTTGCATTGTTTTACGTTTTCTTTCTACCTGACCCGTTCGAAAGTTGTCAATTCAATCTGACCACTTTGTTTTGGAGAAAACATATCTGCAACGCCAACCAATAAATACAAAGTTGCTTTGTCGTTTATTTTGAGAGAAAATGCTCATTATCGAGGCCAATAATTTTCCTTTTTAACCGAAAGCTAGGAGACGGAGGGTAGGGGCCCGAATACGGACCAGCCATTGTTGCCATGGTAATTGGGAATATTGGCTCTAAAGCCCGATATATAGAATTCAGGGGGTGTACGCAGCAAAATAAGGATCATTAACCCGTTCCGGACTGGTCCCGAAAATACTCGGGCAGGACAATTCTATGGAGAATGCATGTTATAGCAAAGTCATGCCGTTAACGGGCCTGCTGCAGTGCAGCGCTTACCATTGTTCTGGTTAGTATCGTCTATTGTGTTTCACCGAAGCAGAAAGTCTTCAAAGGAGAAATTCATGGGATGCTTCAGCGTACGATTACAAAAGCACTTGGCGAAAAGACGATCGCCGATATCCCAATTGACCAATCAGATCGCGCAGAATATCGGCTGCCTCCGAATTTTGTATTTTTTACAAAATTAAAAATACGTAGGGCCAGTTTTTCTTTCTACCTGACCCGTTCGAAGATTTAATCAAAAACATTCAGACTAATTTTAGTACAAAACATATATCTTTATATCATATTCAATTTTTTAGTTGCTTCGTGGGCATCAAAAGTGTTTTTAAGCCCTTAGAAGAAAGCGTAAAATATGCATTTTAAATTTCAGGTTAGGCATCAATTTCTCCTTTTAAAAAATATTTATGAAATCGCGATTATAATGATAATAAAGTATAGTTCTTCTTCTTTCATAAGATATATAAACAATGCTTATCAGTGACAGCTTTGTATGTTAAATATTGAGATAACAAAAATTGTCATGAGCTCATGAATATTCATTTTCACGTTTTTCACGGATATTATGAATACGTGTACGATAATCTAGAGAGCTTTTCGGGACGGAGCGAGACGGCTGACTACCAAAGCGCGAAATTAACAACACGCGAATATATTGGCATGAACTCATGTCAACTTTTGCCACGATGAAATAAGAACGCAATTATTACCGAACGCTGTATTTTGCG
Organism: Echinarachnius parma; assembly: GCA_037951105.1. Classification (NCBI taxonomy): domain Eukaryota; kingdom Metazoa; phylum Echinodermata; class Echinoidea; order Clypeasteroida; family Echinarachniidae; genus Echinarachnius; species Echinarachnius parma. Next base: position 66,101 of record JBAMJV010004635.1, on the reverse strand, counting down.
CTATACCCCCCACCCACGGAGACAGTACTGTACAGTTCAACACTAATATCACGTGCATGTGCTTATCAACCGATATAACAAGAAGGATGTGGCATAAACGCAACATGGCGCCAAATTTACTTTGTAAACTCCTGCTTGTAGGATTACTAGCGGCTAGCGCGTACCTTGTCCGTATATATTTTACCAATCAATTGATACTATAGATCGGTGCATCACACCCGCCGTGTGATCACTAGTATCCACCTATTTAAAAATAAAAGGAATAGAAATAAACATAAGATGGCGGCATATTCACGTCATACTCGCGCCTGTCTTGTCCATTTGTAGTTCACAAAATATGCTATGAATGTAACATCCATTGAGACTATATATCGGTGCATAAACACGCGCACGTATTCATCGCGCGCTTTCTCCGTGCGCTCTAATATCAATACTAATTGACTTTCGTGCTTGAATCAATCTCCCATATGTTTGCATGTTCCCGTCAGCGGCACGCCACCCTGCGATGCCGTCTACATGGTCTATGGCAATAGCTACAGATACAGAGCGCATTACAGACAATGCGTAACCATATACTTGTACAGTATTCAGCTCTATATGCGAAACTCATTATTTATTAGTACGAGAATCGCCATTCGCGGGACAATGCTTCTAGTTACTATAAAGCTTATAAATCATATTTTGACCAAAACTGAGGTAAAATTTGTGTACATTTTAACAATATTTCCGTAGAAATTACATTATGTTATGTCGCCGTTATGATAGAATACACATTTGTTCATTTATTAAAATGATGTTCTCGTGCAAAGTACACATCATTTTTGTCATATTCTAATTTTTGTGCGATGCTATTTTCTCACAGGGCCGGCAGATCGCGAAATTAAAAACTCGCGAAAATGTCTGAGACCCTCTCATTCGCGAAAATATCTGTACGCGAAAATATTGGCGTATACAGTATTTGGTCTTGTTTACATTTTATATGTTTGTTTTGGGGTTCAAAATAGTTGAATTATAGTTAGAAATAACATTTTTAAAAACAATAAAATACATAAGTTAAAAAAAACAAAGAAATACATAAGAAATTATAAAAAAAACAGAAAACATAAGGAAGAACCTGGCTCTTCCAAATTTTGTTGTCGTATTATTATTCCAAATGCTCTAAAGAATATATGTATTGAAAATCAGAGTTTAATTATGAAGAATATATGATTTATGGGTGAAAATAATTTTAAAAATTTGAAACAAAAGAGATTATGTTTCCAGTTGGATTATATTATTCCCTTCGTTTGTTGCGAGAAGGCAGTATAATTCATACTCAAACACTTTAATGTATTTATATTCATTATAATATTATCACATCGCGAGGGGCATGACGTGAATTCCAAACAAAGTGAAATGAGGGTACTTTTTTGTCATTTTCCACCTCCCCGAAAAAAAAAAGAGGGGAACAAATCCCCAACAGGCATGACAGGTGCATGGACATGCAAATACTGTATCCCTTTGTCCCAACTTTCTTTCACTTCACTGCTCAAATATAATATAATTTGATATTTTGATGGACTGGACAACATGGCGGAATCAAGGAAGGTGGAGTCGTGTGGTTTTAGTAGCGTAGCCACCATCATCCCTGACGAGGTAGGGGGGGGGGGGGGGGTGGCTCAAATGGGCAACGTCGCCAATGTAAGGGCAGGCTAAATTTGCAAGACAATTATAAAAATTAAAAAAAACAATGTGTTGTGTTTCTTTCCACGCTAGTCTCTCCACGTAGTAGGACTATCCAATTCCCCACCCCCCCCCCCCCCTCTTCCCCTTCTTGCACACCCTATTTCTCCTTTACCTTCGCCACTGTGGGATTCCCCAGCCGGTCACATAGATCCATTGCACTAGTAATTATCATACAGGGCTTTTGCATGGGTCCATAGGTCCATAGTGATACCGCACAGAGAGCAGCATCAATATAATGATTTTAAAAAACAAGTGCGTATAGCACCAGGGGGTGAGGGTATGGGAGCACGTGCCCCCCTCCAGTTATTTAATACAAATAAAAAAAAAAATATAAGACTTAAGGAGAAATCCTTTACGAAATCAAGAAATACATAGAGTGTGGCACCCGAAATTTCGTGTGCCCCCTCCCCCGGCCCCCCTCATTTGGTCCAACCACGCTACGCCACTGAAAACATCACAGCGAAAATCTCGATTATAGTTGATTCAGTCCACCTCTTTGCTTGTCGTCAAGCCGTTGGTCTGCTACAATTATATTCAGGAAATAAAACGTTCTGGATTTATTTTGTATCTATATATCACTGTTTGTTAAAATATGTGATTGTGTATTTGCATAATAGTTGTAAATATACTCCATTCTTACTCAAACTGGGAAGCATAACATTTAACGAGTATAACTTATTATCGTGTTAGTTTTGTGTTATTCTTCGGTGAATCTGAGGAGATATTTTGACAACACAACAACAAGAAGTGCATTGCGACTATAAATGTAAGTTCTATCTCTATTGGTAAGTAATTTTGCTAATTACGAAACATCAGTAATATTCATTAATGCGTCTTTTGAGGGGTGGGGCCTGAGGGGTAGTGTGGGGAGGGGGGAGGTGTGTGGTGTGGGTAGGGCAGGGCATGGAGAATGAACATTTGCAGTTGGTTTTCATTATGATACAAATATATATAAAAATGACAATTATTGAATCATTATTATGTGGGGAGGGCAGGACAGGGCGAATGAACATTTGCAGTTCGTTTTCATTATGAAAAAATATATATGAAAATTTAATTTGTTTTAATCATTATTATTTTATCTACAATTACATTCACGGGTGTATGAGGTGGGATGATACTACTACTACTACTACTACTACTACTACTACTACTACTACTACTACTACTACTACTACTACTACTACTACTACTACTACTACTACTACTACTACTACTACTACTACTACTACTACTACTACTACTACTACTTCTACTACTGCTACTGCTACTACTACTACTACTACTACTGCTACTGCTACAGCTACTGCTACTTCTACTGCTACTGCTACTGCTACTGCTACTGCTACTGCTACTACTGCTACTACTACTACTACTACTACTACTACTACTACTACCACTACCACTACCACTACCACTACCACTACCACTTCTACTGCTACTACTACTACTACTACTACTACTACTACTACTACTACTACTACTACTTCTACTACTACTGCTTCTACTACTACTACTACTACTACTACTACTACTACTACTACTACTTATACCACTACTACTACTACTACTTCTACTACTTCTACTACTACTTCTACTTCTACTACTACTACCACCACTACTACTACTACTTCTACTACTTCTACTACTACCAAGCGAGCAGAGCTATGGGAACAACGTGGGCCGGTACCAGGACCATTTACAATACGTTGTAGACGTGGGGGCTCGCGGCGAATTCGCCCCCGAAATTCCAAAAATAGAGTCAATGCAAATCAATTTTGGGAGTGTTATTTTCATGCAGGTAAGCTTGTTACAATTTTAATTTTTTCCCTGTTAAGAGGAGTTGCCAAAGGGGGGGGGGGGGGGGGGGGGGCGTGCTTTTGTATTGCATGGCCGGGTTTAGTTTCCTGTGTGAATGAATTAAAGATGACCATGTCAGTATTATAAGATGTTTTGATTGTAATTTCAATTGTTTTATTATCACATATTCCAGGCATCGGCTAACAAAGAAGCAGCTTCAAGATTCCCTTTATTATTGAAGACATGTCAAGTAGCACGGAAGTAAAATGGTTCTAGATTATGAGTGAGGACAATTAGTAAACATGACCAATCAAATGTAAGTACTTAATATATTGTCAATTTTTGTACTTTGTTTTCTTCAAGTTCACATATCTTTGTAAAACATGGTTGTGTTGATAATTATGTATTCTAATTGGACATGTTGACATGTACACCAATCAAATGAACCTATTCAAGGATTTATGAGGCAGGATATTTTCAATTTTGAATACAGTAGGTTGTCTTTTGTTCACTTGGTTCACATTGGAAAATATTTCGTTGTTTACATTATTGTCATTAAAATTGTTAAGGTTTCTTTCTTATATTTCAATGAAAATGTTTTTGTTTAAGTAATGATTAATTTAAAAAATCCCCATCAAAACAGGAACCGAGTTCAGAGACGAGTTTTCCCGATTCTGAAGAAAGCCTATTTAATTTGCTTGAAAATTATATATTTTACCCTCCTTGTGCCAAATGAATGGCCTAGCTATATATCAACACATTTAAGTTTGATCTACCTTCGCCTATGATTTGTTCTGGACACTAACATTGTCTACATGTACAGTTGAGTATTGATACTTCCGAGAAAAAAAAATGCAAGGGTTTTGGTTGGTTTTAATTCCATTTGAAAGTTCATTGAATAAAACATGTGAAATGAGAATCATTCCCTTTCAAATGCTTTCATGGTTGTAACATTTGATTTCAAAATATTTCATTTACATATCGTCTAGATAGCCAAACGATATATTGACTCTTACGAAAATACATAAAATGCTTAAAAAAACCTTTCAAACAATTGCAAAACAGGTTTTAAAATAGTTGTAGATGATATCTCTATTTAATCATTATTTAAAATAAACATCACATGCACAATTTTGCATGAAAAATGGTTGAAACCAATGAGTTTTTAGAAAGCGCCCTCTTGAGTTTTAACGGCTCTTTTTTAATGATAACAGGCTGTTTAATTGTGTACATACCTTTCGACCATGGTGAAATTATAACTATTCGTTTGTAATGTAATGGTGCAGGTTTTGGCTACTAACATTCAGTTTGACCAAAACTCAACTATCTCTTTAACATTTTATTACAAGTTTAGTACAGTAGATTTGTTGGATTCCTGGGTAAATGTAATATACAAACGTAAATGAAACTTTTATGGCTCTCAAGCCAGATTTTCCCTTTGCTGATCCTACATCGATAACCTCTATTGTGCATGCTAGTTGACCAGCGAACTTACAGTTGTATATGAGCTAGGTTGGATAGAAGGGAATACAATGCCATGGTCAGCCATATCTATCATTTTTTGTGTGTGTGCTCCCAATATGGTACCTCACCCGGTCCATAATAGAATCTCAAGCATTCTTTCCCAATGCAAAGTAAATGGGTTAAACAAATGAAGAAATTGTGTAGCGTGAATTCGCATTTTGTACTCCATTTTCCTTGGGGATGGTGTGAATGCAATAGGACAATCACTTCATTTTTGGGGGAAAATAAGAACAATATATCCAATTATTTATCCAATACGGTATTTAGCATACATGTGTAGTAGAAACAGCACTTGTCAATTGTTATATTTGTATTGCCAGAAGTGGCGGCCAGAGTGCAGATAATGTAAGTTTGATGTTTGTATTTGTTCTTTATTACAGACGGAAAATATCTCAAAGTCCGGCACAGCGTCAGGTACGTTCTCTTATGAACTAATTTGAATGTTACACTACAATGTGTCCCATTACAATGGAAACCTGGGCTAGTATTCAATTCCATACTTTATGCATGTAAGTCAAAATTTAGCTTCAGTTAGTTATTTAGCCAAAACTGAGATTTGATTAATTCATCAACTGAAACTCCTACTAAAATGTTGATGCCATAATGGCTTCAAATATTGCATTTGCATTTTTTTTTTACTATTCAATTTAAAAGCTTAAACAAAATACCAACGAATCGGCTCCACTCCGGCAGGAGTAAGCCTAAAAGTCACAATTTGTAAATGTCCAAGTAAGTACAGGACATGTAAGTTGCACACTCGTCATCGTGTGGTTGACAATAAAAAAAAAGTGTAGAAGAAAATTTGTTGCTGAAGCAGATGTAAGCGAATTTGCAATAAACAAAGATTTTAATATGAGTTAAAAGCAAAGCACGGGAGCCGGGTTCGAACCCAGATCGATGCTGCCAATACAGCACTAGTGTCCTTCAGCAAGGCACTTTATCCACATTGCTGCTCCCCGCATAGGTGCAATATGGGTACTTGGCATGAATGAGGGTGTGTAAAGCATGAGTGCACTATAAAGTAACACCTGCTGGAATGTTCCTCAGGGAGTGGAGAGAGTGCACAATATAGTGCGGAAGTGTATCTAATGGCCGAGCTATAAATAATAATATTAGATGCAGGTCCCTCTGGGAGAACAGAGCAAAGAGCACTGAACAGGCTAACCTGGATTAAATAGGACTACAACCAAAACAAAAAAAATCTTACTTAATCTAAGTATTGAATTCAATACCAGACCTCATAATTTTGTAAAGTGATCCATTAACTTTGTAAGATTTTTTGAAAGTGATATCTTATTGCTTCAATCATATTATATTGTAAGATTCTTCTGAATGATATATAGCGATATAGAAAAAGAACACTATTTACAGGTCTAGTGACAAACGTGAAAATTTATGTCAGATTATATCATCTACGGCCCATTGATTTTGGTTGAATTTGATATATAGAAAGCATAGCGCAAGGACAATAAATGTTAGTCTGTTTCTCTTGGTACTTATAAACATATTATATACAGATGTATAGAAGATAGATTAGAAACTACCAAAGAAGGTAAAATTCTCGAAAGTTATACACAAATATTCTTAACTAGCAAAATGACAATAACACAAAATTATGAGAAATATTGTATACACTCATAAAGGAAATTGGAAATGTTTATGCTTGCCTGCAATTTTTACACTAGTTGGTAGAATTCATTTTTTTTAATATAATGGATCAGCTGGAGAAAAAGAATGTGTGCAGTATGTAAGATATGAACATAATTTCACTGAATTTGCAAACAAATGATCATGATCACAAACAACTCAATTTTGCTTTGGACTGATTTTGTTTACTATACCCTACCTCACTTTTTTTCACCACAGAAAAGTCTTCTAAGATACTTAGAAGACATGCGGACAATAGGTATTCGTTCGATAGGGCAAAAGAAATGGAACGTTGCTTATGGGCAATTTGTCCAAGCCATTGGCGTGAGCCACGAGATGATTAGGAGAGAAGGGGCTCACATCAGACCAGCTATAGAGAAGATGCAGGAGTCATTCTACTTTTTTCATGCTGAAGCAAGTCTCCGTCTTGTGAGTATCAGATCATTTAAAGGGAACTAACACACCGAAATAATCCATTGATATCAGATCGATGTTTGTTTTGGTTCTATTCCACCCGTAACCGTAGAAATACAAGTCTCCAGACATATTTTTCAAACTTTATAATCATAACTAGTACTGCGAAAACAATTTATGGGTCTGCAAAAATAGACTAATGTAGTAATATTGTCTTCTTCTGCAAACTCATGAACACATAACTTAGCATGATGATGAGTTTTTTTGGAAACTTATATTTCTGAAATGTTTGAAGGTATGGACAACTAAAACTAAACTTTAATTGTCATATATATAATTTATGATTATTTTTTTGCAATTATTTAAATATTGGAAGAAACCAAAGCTATATGTATTAGTTCACTTGTCGCTTGTATATGGGGTGATGGTTCCCTTTAAGTTCTGTATTTTACCATTTTTGGTGCAGCAACTTAAATTACTATGGTGTGTGAAGATTACATTAATGTGGAAGTGGTGTAGCGAGATTGGTAGAGCGCGCGCTTTCCAATCATGAGATCCCGACCCGAGTTCGATCGAACCCAGCCCGCTCCATTTGTCCTTCAGCAAGACAATGCTTCTCTTCACCCAGGTGTATAAATGGGTACCTGGTCTGGTGAAAATTAGCCTGGTGCACCTATATAGTTGCCCACGGCTAGTATGCTTCCCGGGGAGTTGAGAATGTGTGCAAGATAATAGCGCGGGTCTGAACTGTACGGTCTGTACCACATGACCAGGGATAATAATAAAACTTGTGCTTAGAGGCTGTTCTGCATTAGGGGCTATACAAATACGGTATATTTTCATTATTATAAAGAGTTAATTGGCTGTAAATAATATATATACTGTTCCAACCAGCACTGTACACTCATGATCACACAATTTGCCATGTATGCTCCCTTTGTGACCTTGATGAGAGTTTTAAATTCCGAGCAGCTAAAAAACCCCAGCTACAACTGCTAAAGCTTCTCTAAGGATGGATTAAATGTATAATAGGAATATTGACACACATGTGGACACGAATTTTGAAGACATTTTATGAAGGGTTACTCTATAGCAAGAGTGAGCCAGTCTCGGAATCAGCAAACAAAAATACGCAGGGGCAAAGAAAAACGAGTTCAAATAAATACAACACAAAAAAGCCCCTGTGAGGCCCAAAATAGCACTCGTGAACCTTTTCACTGGGGTGTTAAAAAAGAAATAGCCCTAGTGAAATAACAAATATGTTTTACCCTGCTAAGGATCAAAATGAATGCTACTTCAATTGCGATTAAATTTTTCCAGAACCCAGGGTTGCCAACTCTTAGGCATTGGGTGTGAGACTGACGCATTTCACCCCTTTCTCACACTGATCTTTGAAAATCTCACGCCCCGGCCTAAAAATGTAAATAATGAATAATTATAGAGGTCTTCATTAATTTATTATTCATTTATAAGCACCTCCATCAAGCTGAAATACTGTCATGCATGTTACAAATATAACATTTGGTTTAATGTTACCGCTGTGTTAGGGGGACACCCCCCCCCCCCCCCCCACCCTTCCACAACCTTCCCACTATATGTGATGGGTGGTATACTTGTATCTAAAATGATTAATTGATAACTATCAATAACTATCAAATCATCTTTGTTCCTGTTTACTACAGGGACTCCTTGATAAAGGACAGGAGAGCATTGTAAAAGGTAAGTTATTGTTTTTATGTGTACTCACAAAATGCAGCCTTTTGCATGATATATATATATCCCCCAAAAATATATATTTGAGATGCAGAAATGTGAAATAACATTAAAATGAAGGGACGTTGCCCCCTTGCATTCATTATGTGAAGGTTGATACAATAGTCTTCTTTAAAACCGCATCTTGAGAGTGCTAAACTGCCTAAATCTAAATTCTTCTGGGGGCTACGCCCCTTGGACCCCCATTAACCCTTAGAAAGGTGGGGAGAATGGTACCGCTATTGAGCCCCTGTCGGGGCCCTTGGGGGCAGAGCCTCCGTTAGCTGTTTAGAAATTGTAAGATGATTAAGTGCACATTGCAAGCACCCATGGCAATGGATACCCACATTGGGAATTTCAATGGGGGTCCAGGGGGCTTTGGATTTTTGATATCTAGAACTTAAAGATATACTTTAGTATTGGTACTTCCTGAAATGCCCCATTGTGAGGGCTCTGGTTGGTTTGATTCCATTTGCAAGTTCATTTAATAACACTGTGAAATGAGAATCATTCTAGTATCATTTCCTTTCAAATGATCTCCTAGTTGTAAAATTTGATTTCAAAATGATTTTGTATTAAGTCTCCTGACCCAGGAGACATCTGCTAAATCAACAAATCTATTGTTTTAATGGCCTCTTTTACATTTAATTGCACTGTTTTACTGTCGGCCATTCTAAAGATAGACCATACAATTGATGCCCCTCGTGCGAAGGCCTAGTCCCAATAAGATACGAATGGGTCGGCGAACAGGTGAAAACAAAACAAGTTTTAAAACATATTTCAGTCTTATAACAAAGTTTTTGACACATACAGACCCTCATCAAGAAATAAACCAGTTCATGTCTGAACTCTTTAGTTGATATTTTCAGGTATTTGTCCAAGCTTTTTACCATCTGCTGCGCGATTTTTAAATTTTCGTTCCCTGCGGCGAATCATGTGCGCGTATACAGTTTTCACCCGTTCGCCTGCCCGCCCGTATGGCCTTCACACGGGAGGCGTCAATTGTATGGTCTATCTTTAGAATGTCCGACAGAAAAAAGGCCATGAACACGACAGATTTATCGATCTAGTTTTCTCCCATACATCGAACACGCATGTATTTTGCATCACAATTCACTCCAACGTAATATTTGGGATTTATATCTTCATTGAAGCATGATTAGACATTTATTATAAGGTTCTGATGATAAGATCAAAGTTTCATTCGCTACAGTGGACCTTGACCAATACTCAAGTGTATCTTTAAAGGGATCTAGTAATGTTGTCTGAATCCTCAAAACTTACTTGGAACTCTATATAGCGGTTCTCTCATACCTTGTTGTATTGGTATTTATATAACAATACAAACATGGGACAGGTATCTGTTTTTTCAAATTTCCCTTTTGTTAAAAAGATATTAAACTATTCACTGGATAGTCGTAACCGTGTACAAACTCAGTGCAATAAGTTAGTGAATATCACTTTGCATTTTCACTCATTACTCGGCCATATAACATCCATGTTCACACATTACTCAGTGGACATATGAGCTCAAAAACATACACATTGCAGGCCTATACATGTATACCATTCATCACTTTGTGCACGTCATGTCAACAAATTTACTAGATCCATTTAAGGGGAGACTGTACCTGTTTTTGAAAATTTCATTGTTTGGACTTTGTTTCTCTTTAAACTTGGCAGAAAGGTTTTTGAAGTGACAAAAAGACGATTTCAACAGTAATTTTGTATCTCGAGGTCACGGTCAAGGTCACAGGTCATAAAACAAAGGAAAACAAAGCAAATATGTATTTCCCAAATAACTTTGTCCCTGATAGTCCTATTGCTCTGAAATTTGGAGGAAAGCTTCATTATGCATGACTCTACAAGTTGAACTACAGCCATTTCATTACCATTTATAAAAACTGATTTATGAAGCATTAAAGATAAATATTAATTACGAAACATGATACAGTGCATTGATTATTAAAATATGATTATTCAAATTATACATGTGTGACACATATAAGTGTAGTTCAGATTGTTCAGACAGGTGTCCTCTACAAGTGTGCCAATTTTCAGGTGAATTAAAGAAACTTTAGAGAGTCAGGAAAGGAAACGGTGCCATAACGTTGGCATTATTCAATATCTTAGAAAGAGCCATTTAAAGTTTTGTTTTTCTTTATATTTTAAGTACGTTCGTCTCATTAATATCACTTTTTGAGGGGTCTAGAATACATATTTTCTGTTCAAACTTTGCAAGATGATAATTGAATGTACAAAGAAGATGGCTAAGTAAAAATACTTTTTTAGACATAAAATAACATTTTGGGCAAATTTTGGGTACAGTCTCCCCTTAAAGGGATCTAGTAACTTTGCAAAAAGTGTTGAGTGGTTGATACAATATATTTGATTGTTATCTAATATGTCCACTAGGAGTTGTGTGAAAATATCAAGTTAAATGGACTTTATATGGCCGAATAATGAGCAAAAAATGCAAAGTGACATTCACCAACTCTTTGCACTCACTTTGTACACGGTTCTGACGATCCGTTAGATAATTTGATATCTGACAACTTCAGTCGTAAATATCTTTTTACCGAAAGAGAAATTTGAAAAACCGAAACCTGTCCCATGCTTTTTTTTGTTGATAAGAATACAACAAGGCATGAGGGAACCGCTAGAATTTAGGATTTTTAGGATTTGGACAATGTTACTAAGTCCCTTTAAGATGTTTTTTATCATTATGTAAATATGTTAAATAATTAGCTTTTTAATAGTAAGCTATAAAGCTTTTACCAAATTACAACTGTGGGATATATATAATAACGGAATTTTGACACTTTTGAGATAATGGCGGCCATTTTGGATGCCGTTTTGAATAAAAATCAGCTTGTGGGATATTCTTAATTGTTAGGTATCTATTTCATGATGTTAAATACTGCCAGAAACCGCAAAAAAAAAATTCAAACACATTTTGTATAATTTTTGGCGGGGTTAAAACGTGTATTGACCTGAAATTCCAAGGTGGCCACCATTTTTAACTTAATCCAGTCATCAGATTTAGGAGCAAGCACTTCAAAAAAACCTTATATCAAGACAAAGCTTTGCTGAAAAAATTATGCTTGTATCCACAGTGTAACAATTTTTTCTTTTAAGGTAACCCACAACTCCGTGTAAACAGTAATAATTTGTTTAACTCAAAGCTTGCCACATTAATTGGAAGGGGGTTTGAAAGGAATGTATTGAAAGGCAAATACCCCAAGCCTGCAGATTAGGGGGCATACATACAATGGAGCCACTTATTGTTTATATTTATTTTTTAAGGAATAAATGAACGAACGAACGAATTGAAACAATACGCTTTCTTCACGCTACATTACAGTTCCTGATGCAGTGCCAGGTAAGACTGCTCTGAAGCTGGTACTGAATGTGCATATTGCATTGGTGGGTTACCGTAAAGACAGTAAAGACTTGGGGTGTATGAGCAAGCTGAGGAAGTACAGAAGAATTGCAGCCAGCATGAGCCCACTAGAACAGGTACCGGTCATTATTATCTCATTAGATGTCTAAGATGCACATGCAGTAATAACTTAAACCATGTCCCACACTAAAATGGACAAATTTCATGGATGCTTAATTCCACTGTCCTCGAATGTGCAACCAAATATTACATAATACAGAACTTGTAGTTTTCCTTTTTTGGAGACGACAGATTCAGTTAATTTTTTACCTAGCATCGATTTTTGTTGTTGTTGTTTGGATTTTGCTTTAGATCACAGGTTTTGTTTTATACAAGGAAATCCCCAATACAATTGAGATTTTTTCCCCAGTAATATAGATTTGTATCGTTTAAACTGTTGTTTTAACATACATGTACATGTATATGGTTTTATTGTTTTCTTTTCTCTAGGTGCTGTTAAAGGGATACATGAATGGTGGTCTGAGGGCCTTGGTAGAGACACTGGATGACATCACTGGGCCGGTACAGCAAGTGGTGGATAGCAGTGAGCTGGATGAGTCCTGGATTCCTCTTCAACACCTACAAGCAGCAAACAAAAATGCCTCTAGCAGAAAAAAGTCACAGGTATGTGTAGCACAATCTCAATTTGCATATATTGTCGAACCTGTTTTGGTGGCCACCAGCTAATCTGCCTATAGATAGTGACCAACAAAAGAACATCATTAAACTGCCCTCTTTGGAGCAGTTCAAGGTGGCCCTTGAAACCATTTGGTTCCTTTTTCAGGAACTTTACCCAACAGCTAGTGTATCTCTTCGTTATTAAAGAAAGCTGATATAATAGTTCTTAAAATTCCATTGTATACATTCAAATACAAAATATAAGTGATACCCAATAGGAAATATACAAATATTCCAGCATTTAATTCCCCTTATCCCTGAAACAATATAATTGATTAGTTAGATCTACGCCAGTGATAAGCAATTCAATTAATTCCCAGTATATATATTTTGTTTGTACTTACCCATTTTCTTTCCTGTTTTAATAGAAAACAAACAAGATATCAAGACGAGATAGAAAGCATTACAGGGTTAGAACCGATACTGCTATTGCTCAACCGAACACAAACCCTCCGGAAGGGGCTGTTGGCCCATCGACATCAGCCAGGCAGTCATCATCGACATCGCACAGTGAGGGGAAAAGAATGGGAAAGCTGAGTAACCTCTCGGAGGGATCTCAAGAGTTTTTCAGGAACTACCGCTCTCGGCTGGCTTGCAGTACTTGCTTCAGAGGGGATCCGTCTCGGTTTGGCTTCTTCAGCTATCGGTGAGTATGAGAAGTATAATGTAGTCAGTGCAGTCTTTAACCCCTTTACCACAAACCCCTTTACTACTATCCCTTTTAATACACGGTTCCTGTGAGATATGTTCAGAGACTGGAGCCTAGTCTTCCCGCTTGCCAGGAAAGCCTATTTCATGTGCTTGAACATAATATGTGTTACACTCCTTGTGCAAAATGAATGGTCTGTATCAAAAGGTTAAAGTCTGATCTACTGTACACTTGTCTACTTGACCATGCGAACTGACACTGTATAGGAACAATGTTTATCAGAAGGGTATACAATGCCATGGTCAGACAGATATCAATCGGTTCTTTTGTAAGTGCGAAATCTGGTATCTCGCCCAGTCCATAGAAGAATCTTGTACATGTATATGGTAATTTATGCATTGTATTCGATAGTGAAGTGAACAGGTGAATGGATGATTGAGGCATTTACTTTTATTGAAAGCTAATTTGAAGAATTGTCTATGTCGTGTTGTAACACACGTCATCACTCGTCGCATTCGCTCGAAATCAATAACAGAATAATGCTGGGCAGTGATTTACGGTTGACCATTTTACTAGATGCAATACTGTTTCCATGACAGCATAGTTTGCAAAGGTACATACACTACAGTAAACAGGGATGGAAACAGAAAATAAAACAAAATAAGCAGGAATTGTATATTTGTTTCCATCATTTGAGTGCAAAGAAGAAGATAGAAACATGTAATTATTGAAAACAATTGGTCATGACTTCATTCTTGCTGATTTTCACCCATTTTTGAAATAATTCATGTCAGCTTGACTAACATTATTTCACATTATCTAGACTCAATGAGAATCCTACGCACAGTAAAAATTGCACAAAGCACCTTCTTGTCTGCGAGCTTGGAAGCCAGCCTCCACCGTATGGCGTTGAAGAAGTGTTTGGCATCATCCGCCCTCGCCCAAATCACGCTAGACGTACGCTTTGTTTGGACTTCATCACAAAACGAGAATGCAAGGTAACGGGTACATGCAGTCTAATATTTTTGTTTAGCCATCTGAAAAATCCATTGACAATGCCAGGCTCAAAGTACATGTATGTCTAATGTCCCAGTCACTTATCCCCGTAAGCCTTCCCGTTTAAGAGCCAAATATTGGCCTTTTTGTGGGATGCAATGGGGTTATTTGGTGGCAATTTTGTGGCTATTTTGTGACAAGAGGGGGTGTCCCCCTCCCACAGTAGGGAGCTTTTGCACCTTTTGGCTTGAAATTGTGCGATTTGGTGCATATCTGAGACAGAAATTTCACATATATACATGTATGTCAAAGTGAAATCTATGAAATCTATGGATCAAACATACATAATGTATACACTTATGAAAAAAGTGGGGGGGGGGGGGGGACAATCCCCTCCACTTTCAACCAAAAGTGGGGGGAACATGTCCCCCACCCCCCACCCCCCCCCCCCCCCCCGTCCCCCGCCTGTTGACGCCCATGGCAGTACTGGGGAAAGGCAGAGCTGAAATTTGAAAATGTTCACAATTCTGCCACGAAATAGCTTTTGTTATGGTTCTGCCTTCCCATAAAGGGCAATAAAACCCACTTTTACATACTGTCACATATCGCCACATATGCCATGGAATAGCCACAAATTTACCGCCGAACATTTCATTGCTTTCCACAAAAATGCTGATACGTGACTCATATGGCAAGTTAGACTTTTGGGGTATATGTGACTAGGGCATAGTAATTGTTCCTTTAATTGAAAATATGTCTCCTGTATGTTAAAGGGGTAGTTTAGTTTTGGTATAGAGCGCGCTGCACAAAATATTTTTTTGTGAGATAATGAAAAACTGAGTGTAAAATTTGAAAGAGCATACAATTTTAATGGCGGAATCCATTTTATTCGATCAAAATCGGTTCAGAAACGGCTGAAATATCAATAAATATATCCGATCGTAATATATCTGGAGCCCAGATACATTTTATGATTGTTTGTTTTTTTTTGTTTTTTTTAAATGCTTACACTTTTTCAAAAAATTTCAAAAGTGGTTTTAAAATAGTTGTTGATGATCTCTCTATGTAATCATTATTTCAACAAAACTTCACATGCATAATTTTTTATGAAAAATGGTTGAAACCAATGCATTTTTAGAGAGCGCCCTCTTCTGTTTTAATGGCTCCTTTTGAATGATAACAGGCTTTTACTTGTCATTTGTAATTTTCTATACCTTTCGAGCATGGTGGAGTTATAACTATTAGTTTGTAGTGTTATTGTGCAGGTTTTGTTTACTAAAGCTCAGCCTTACCAAAACTGTACTACCCCTTTAAGAAAGCCCTGAAGATATTTCTTTTTGGGTGATTATTAGGTGATACGTATATCATACGTATAACCTATTGATTTCGTCAAGATTTGTTATATTATTATTATTATTTATTATTTATTCTCCCCATCAATTTTGTTTGTCGCATATCTCAAGATCAAATGAATCAGTTGTCATGAATCTTCACATGATAATAGATCATGGTCTAACTTAGTGCAGTGTATCTTTTCAGTGATGTCACAATTATGTGACTTCATCAGGACGCCATTTTGTAAAATTCCAATTATCATCATATCTCAGTCATGCATCATCAATTTCAATCCAAATTTCGCATCAATATTAATCAGGTCAATCGACATCTTTTGAGCTCATGTGCATGCGCCTAGACTTGAAGACGCGCGCGTACGCGTCCGTCAAATGAAAAAAATTTCAACAAATGTTCAAAACCCTAACCCAAGTAATTTACTATATGTTTCAGACAATTTAAAGCGTTTCAAAAATTTCCGCGCGTGCGCGTCAGCGCGCGCGTATTTGCGCGCGTAACGCAAATAAACAGGAAAATTCGTTTTGTCACATGTTTTGCAATCCTTATACATTCCTTAATGTACCCTATCAATTTGAGCCATTCTTGACTCATAATAACGGCCCAGCTAGCCACCTGACGTTGTGCCGATGTCGAAAGTTGTTGGCCGGATGTCGGCATATCGCGGTCGGCAAACTGATGTTGCCCCAACATTACGCCAATGTCGAATTTACGCGAAATGCGAATTTTTCGCGAAATGGTTGCAATTGAATGTTGGGCCGATATCATTATGCTGACATAAAAATGACGTCTCAAATAACACGTCGCGCAAATATCGCGCCAATGTCGAAACTGAGAGCAGTTCAAGAGGTCGGTAAAGGGTTGTACAATTAATGTCGGGCCGATGTCAATAATCGAACAGGAATATGACATCTCAAATATGACATTAGAACAATGTTATACCGATGTCGGAGAATTAAGAGGTCGGTCAATGGATGTGAAATTGATGTCGGGCCGATGTTTTCAATTGGACATCACAAATATGACGTCAAGCCAATATCGCGCCGATGTCAAAATTGGCAGCAATTACACAAGTCGGCAAATAGTCATGAAATTGATGTTCAGCCGATGTCAACATCCCGACATGAATATGACATGTGCAATATGACGTCGAGCTAATATCGCGCCGATGGTGGAACTGGTAGCAATTTAAGAGGCCGGTAAATGGTTGTAAAATTGATGTAGGGCCAATGTTTTTAATTGGACATCCATATGACATCTTAATTCTAACGCCAACCGATATCCTGCCGATGTCAGAATTGGCAGCAATAAAACAAGTCGGCAAATGGTCATTAAATTGATGTTGTGCCGGTGTCAATGATTAGACATGAATATGACATCTCAATGATGATGCCAAAGCGATATCCTGCCGATGTCAGAACTGGCAGCAATGAAACAAGTCGGCAAATGGTCATAAAATTGAAGTTGCGCCGATGTCAATAGTCGGACATGAATATGCCATCTCCAATATGACGTCGGGCTAATATCGCGCTGATGTCGGAACTGATAGCAATTTAGGAGGTCGGTAAATGGTTGAAAGATTGATATCGGGCAGATGTTATTAATTAGACATCAATGTGACCTCTTAAATATGATGTCAGGCCGATGTAAGAACTTGCAGCAATGTATAAACTCGGCAAATGGTCATTAAATTGATGTTGTGGCGATGTCAATATTCCGACATGAATATGACATCTCCAATATGATGTCGACCTAATATCGCGCCGATGTTGGAACTGGTTTCAAATTAAGAGGTCGATAAATGGTTGTAAAATTGATGTCGGGTCGATATTATTAATGAGACAAGAATTGGACATCTCAATTTTGACGTCAAACCGAAATCCCGCCGATGTCAAAATGGGCAGCAATGAATCAAGTCGGCTAATAGTCATTAAGTTGATGTTGAGCCGATGTCAATAATCCGACATGAATATAACATCTCCAATATGACGTCGACCTAATATCGCGCCGATGTTGAAACTGGTATCAATTTAAGAGGTCGCTAAATGGTTGTAAAATCAATGTCGGGACAATGTTATTAATTGGACATCAGTATGATATCTACAATATGATGTCAGGCCGATATCCCGCCGACGTAAGAACATGCAGCAATGAAACAACTCGGCAAATGGTCATAAAATTGATGTTGCGCCGATGTCAATAGTCCGACATGAATATGACATCTCATGAATGACGTCGGACTAATTTCGCGCCGATGTTGGAACTGGTAGCAATCAAAGAGGTCGGTAAATGGTTGTGAAATTGATGTTGGGCAGCAATGAATCAAGTCGGCTAATAGTCATTAAGTTGATGTTGAGCCGATGTCAATAATCCGACATGAATATGCCATCTCCAATATGACGTCGTGCTAATATCGCGCCGATGTTGGAACTGATAGCAATTTAGGAGGTCGATAAATGGTTGTAAAATTAATGTCGGGACAACGTTATTAATTGGACATCAATAAGATATCTACAATATGATGTCAGGCCGATACATGCCGATGTAAGAACTTGCAGCAATGTATAAACTCGGCAAATTGAAAATTGATGTTGCGCCGATGTCAATAGTCTGACATGAATATGACATCTCATAAATGACGTCGCACCGGTGTTGGAGCTGGTAGCAATCAAAGAGGGCGGTACATTGATGTCGGACCAATGTTTGTTTTTTATTGGACATAAATATGACATCTCAATTATGACGCCAAAGCGATATCCTGCCGATGTCATACATGGCAGCAATAAACATAGTCAGCAAATAGTCACTAAATTGATGTGCCGATGTCAATAATTCGACATGAATATGACATCTCAAATATAAAGTCGGCCTTATATCGCCCCGATGTTGGAACTGGTAGCAATTTAAGAGGTCGGTAAATGGTTGTAAAACTGATGCCGGGCCGATGTCAATGATCCAACATGAATATGTCATCTCATAAATGACGTCGGGCTAATATCGCGCCGATGTTGGAACTGGTAGTAATTTAAGAGGTCGGTAAAAGGTTGTACAAATGATATCGGGTCAAAGTTATTAATTAGACATAAATATGACATCCCAAATATGACTTTGGGCCTATACAGCACAGATGTCGAAACTTATAGCAATTTTAAAGGTCGGTAACGTGTTGTGAAAAATATGTTGGGCTGATGTAATTACTCCTACATAAATATGACATATCTAATGTATTATGGCATCCGTCCGATATTGTGCTGATGTTGGATCTGGTAGCAATTTAAGAGGTCGGGAGATGGTTGTGAAATTGATGTCGGGCCAATGTTATTCATTGGACCTCAATATGACATGTCAATTATGACGTCAAAGCGATATCCTGCCGATGTCAGAGTTCGCGGCAATGAAACAAGCCGGCAAATGGTCGCCAATTCCGACATCGGTGCAACATTGGCCCAACGTCATATTTGAGCTGTCATATTTATGTATATTTAATAACATAAGCCCAACATCAATTTTACAATCTTTGACCGACCTCTTAATTTGCTACCAGTTCCAACATCGGGGCGATATAAGGCCGACTTTATATTTGAGATGTCATATTCATGTCGAATTATTGACATCGGCACAACATCCATTTGATAACTATTTACTGACTAGTTTCATTGCTGCCATTTATGACATCGGCAGGATATCGCTTTGGCGTCATAATTGAGATGTCATATTGATGTCCAATAAAAACACATTGGTCCGACATCAATTTTACAACCATTTACCGCCCTCTTTAATTGCTACCAGTTCCAATATCGGCGCGTAATTAGCCCGACGTCATTTATGAGATGTCATATTCATGTCGGATTATTGACATCGGCGCAACATTAGTTTAATGACCATTTGCTGAGTTGTTTCATTGCTGCCAATTCTGACATCGGCGCGATATCGGCTTGACGTCATATTTGTGATGTCATATTGATGTCAATTAAAAACATCGGCCCGACATCAATTTCACAACCATTTACCGACCCTTAAAATGCTATATTTCGACATCGGTACAACATTGGCCCAACGTCATATTTGAGATGTAATATTCCTGTTGGTTTATTGACATCGGCCCGACATTAATTTCACAACCCTCTATCGACCTCTTAAATTGCTATCAGTTTCGGCATTGGTGCGATATTGGCGCGACGTTTTATTTGAGAAGTATTTTTTTCGTCAGCTTAATGACATCGGCACGACATTCAATTAAACCTCCAACTTAAATTCGACATTGGAGTAATGTTGGCGCGTTGTCTGTTTGCCGACCGTGATCTTGCCGACAACCTGCCGACATCGGTCCGACGTCAGCTGGCTAGCTGGGTACTTATAATATTTTTGTCAACTTGCTTTGAGAATCTTGAATACATTTTATTGAATTGCGTTTAATCGATTACAAATACTAGTATATAAATAAATTCAAAAGTAAAAAAAAAAGTATTGCTATCGGGGAATTCATGATCGATTATAAGTGATCGTAAGTGAAATGTAAAATTTCAATTTTTGTAATTATTTGTATTAAAAAATATATTTTTGTCATGTCCTTGCTTCTGTATATAATTTATAAAGATATATAAGAATATAAATAACACCTGTAAAAAGTGTTATGAATATGATTTGGAGGTTGATTATTTCAGAATCAACGCTCTGCAATATACTAACCATTACAAAACATACATGCTAAGAAGAGGTGTATATATATTTTACCGATTGCGACCTGTGTTCGTAGGACGATAGGATGATAGGTTTAGGATTAGGCAATATGTGTAGGAATAGGATATTTATAGAATAATGAATTATGAATGACTGGAAAGGCTAAACAAAATGTATGGATCGAACGTGGAATCTATGCATGTATTCAAATTTCTTTTTACGTTTTTGATGTTGGTCCTACGATGGACGTTTGACATTGGGCCATTGTCAAATGTTGATGTAGGTCCAGCATCAAAAAATGACGTTGGGCCAATGTTGGGTTGGCGGACATTCTAACGTCGGGCCAACGTCAAGATTTGATGTTGGGCCAACAATAAAAAAATAACGTTGGGCTAATGTCGGGCTGGCGGACATTTCAATGTCGGGCAAACGTCAGGATTTGATGTTGGGCCATTGTCGGAAATTGACGTTATGCCAACATCACAAAATAACGTGGTGACGATGTTGGGCTGGCGGACATTTTAACGTCGAGCCCACATCAGAATTTGATATCTGTCCTATGTCAGGATTCGGTGTTGGGCCATTGTCGGAAATTGACATTAGCCCAACATCACAGAATGATGTTGTGACAATGTTCGGCTTGCGGACATTTTAACCTCGAGCCCACATCATAATGTTATGTTGGTCCAATGTCATGAGTTGATGTTGGGCCATTGTCGGAAATTGACGTTATGCCAATATCACGAAATGACGTGGTGACGATGTTGGGCTGGCGGACATTTTAACGTCGAGCCCACATCATAATGTTATGTTGGTCCAATGTCATGAGTTAATGTTGGGCCATTGTCGAAAATTGACATTGGCCCGACATCACAAAATGATGTTGGGACAATGTTGGGCTGGCGGACATTTTAACGTCGGGCCAACGTCAGAACTTGATGTTCTCTCAACGTCGGGAATCGATGTTGGGCCTACGTTAGAACTGACATTGGGCCATTGTCAATAATTGATGTTGGGCCGAAATCGCAAAATGACGTTGGGCCAGCATTTAAAAAAAACGCCGCGCTGATGTTGGCTGGCGGACATTTTCACGTCGCGGTGACGTCGCATGTTTATGTAGGCCCAACGTCCTCTTACAACGACTTTTTACATTCGCCCAACGTTGGCACAATGTCAGGTGGCTAGCTGGGGGAGTACGCGGGCGTCAAATTCAAAATTACGCGCGCACGCAAAATGGCAAATTATGGTAAAAACATACCTTTGTATATTCGGCCATAACTTCCTTAAACGCAAAGATAGCCCCCAATTCCTTGTCATATTTGGAAATTAAATGAGTTGTAGATGTGATTTCATACATCATTTGGCTTTATCGGATATTCTTAAAGCGTCCTATGTCACGTCGAAGTTACGACTTTGATTTTTTGTCAATTTTAATGCATCTCGTGTCGAATAATGATGCATTTTTGACCGTATCTCGGTTGTTGACTTCATTACTCTTGGTTATGATACCCCCTCAATACTTCCACTGAATTTCAGTATTTTTAGATGCATAATGGGGGAATACGAGCGCTTCAAAGATAAAGATACATGCGCGAGCTCAAATATTCAAAATATGGTACAAACATGCCCTTTTATATTTTGCCATAACTTTTTTAAACGTATGAATACACCCAAATATTATTTCATATTCAGAAAGTACACGAGTTGTAGATACGATTCAATACAAAACATTGGCCGATTAGGTTTTCTGACATCATATTACGCGTTGAAAAGTCAATATCATCATATCGTAATTTCAGTACGTATCACCTTAATTTGTCCGAATTCAAAGTCTAGTTTCTGTTATGTTTCTTCATATTGTTTTTGGTTCATTGTTAACTTATGTATGGTGTATATTGATAATATATACTGCATGTAGGAATAGTTGAATAAGATGTAAAGTGCATAGATACATTGAAACACAAGTATAAATTGTAGTGTATTAGTAGTCGTGGTGGTGGTTGTGGTGGTGGTGGAGGTAGTAGAAGTAGTTGTAGTAGAAGTGGTAGTAGTGGTAGTAAAAGTGGTAGTAGTAGTAGTAGTAGTAGTAGTAGTAGTAGTAGTAGTAGTAGTAGAAGTAGTTGTAGTAGAAGTGGTAGTAGTGGTAGTAAAAGTGGTAGTAGTAGTAGTAGTAGTAGTAATAGTAGTAGTAGTAGTAGTAGTAGTAGTAGTAGTAGTACTAGTAGTAGTAGTAGTAGTAGTAGTACATGTAGTAGTAGTAGTAGTAGTAGTAGTAGTAGTAGTAGTAGTAGTAGTAGTAGTAGTAGTAGAAGTAGTAGTAGTATTAATAGTAGTACTTAGTTGTATTTGTATTATTATTATTATTATATAACCTACAGAGATTATATTTGTCTCTAATATGAGAGATTGAAGCTGTTACGACAACAGGAAAACTTTTGCAACAAAAGGGAACTGAAACCATAGGAGTTAAACTAAGATTTATCCTCATATACAAGGCTAGAATCTAGTGGTGGCCTGAGACCACAAAAAGTGAAAAAAATATGAAGCTCATTTTAAACAGCCATATTTCGTTTTTTCAATGAAAAAACAAGTACGACATGCGACAGACACATTCAAATTTATTATGTTTTATTGATAAAATCGGTTAAAGAAAACATGTTTGCTTCTTTGATTTTTCGGGCCACTAGAACATAGTTAATGTGGAGCATTGCCATAGACAAAAGAATATAGACAAGTGACTGCTGGTTCCACTAGC
Source organism: Echinarachnius parma (assembly GCA_037951105.1). Taxonomy (NCBI): domain Eukaryota; kingdom Metazoa; phylum Echinodermata; class Echinoidea; order Clypeasteroida; family Echinarachniidae; genus Echinarachnius; species Echinarachnius parma. Next base: position 42,689 of record JBAMJV010004635.1, on the reverse strand, counting down.
ACTTGAAAATATTTTTTCTTTTCTCTTGGTTGTATGGATTGTAATTAAAAATGGGTCAGCAAGGCCTCAGAAAGCAATATGACCACAAATGTTGGTATTTACAAATAATTAATTTGTTTTGCCTCTAAGGGTGTCACTTTAACGGATTGTAATTAAAATGGGTCAGACCTCGGTTTTATTTTAATGAATAAACAAATGATTTATTTTTAATTTTGCCCCATAGGGTATGGAATGTACCTACCCACATAGCAGAGAAGAGAAGGAGATTTGGGATGCAGAGGGACGGGGCAACTTTCAGAGAGAAAAAATTATAGCGTACCTCAAAAGCCAGTCCTCCCAGAGTGATGTGCATTACACAAATGCAAAGAAGCTACCCAGAGGAAGAAGAGATCAGTACAAGTCTGCAAGGACTTCTCCTGCAGGTTTAAGCCCTATCAGTCTTGGAGACCAGATTCCTTCGGCAGTTGGATGGGATGATGACGGAGGGTCAGTAATGGGAGCCAGAGGTGGCAGTGATTTGCTATCAGGTGCCCTCAATGGTGCAACTCACGGCACAAATCACGGCACCACCAACCAAAAGTCAAATGGGCAGTCATCGCTAAATTCAATAGGCAGCCCACGGTCTTCCCACGGTGCATCAGGTGTGAGGACGAGGTCCCCAGGAGACTCTGCAAGGATGGATGCTGTTCGGCGATTATTGGATTCCAACGATGGAGAGCTCCAAGTCCTGTGCGAGAGGTGCTTCAGTGGTAGACCCCAGAAGATCAGCAACCCAGACGTCTGTGCCTCGAAGAAGCGACACCCCATGGACGGCAATGAGTGCCTGGTTCACCTCATGCCGGGCAGACGATACACCAAGATTCGAGAGAGGCCCTTTGAGCACCTGTCTAAGCCGGTCAGTCTGTGCTGGCATCTTGGGAAGCCTCGCGGTTGCGATAGGGGAGACTCCTGTCAGTTTGCCCACAGTGACCTGGAGAGTGATCTCTGGTGGCTGGAAGCAAAGCATAATATTCTGAGGAAAGAACTGTTGGAGTTCTGCAAGGAGCTCACAATTGGAAGGCCTTCCGCAACTCCCTCGACTACCTCCCAACCACCTATTGAATGGACTTCAGTAAAGAGGAAAACAACTGCTCAGTCAAGTCAAGGGCATCTGCAAGCATCAAGGAACTCTTCTACACCTGTCGGGCCTACAGACAGTCCGCAACACCCAGCTTCCATCAGACCTTTCAAACATAACCTCAAGGTGATTCACTTCATTTCATCCTATCCTTTACCGTCAATTACTTGTTCAGGTCCCTGTAACATAAAAATACACAATAAATCAAGCAATCAATTAATTAATTCAACAATTTATTAAATAATTAGGTATATGTTTAATCATTATTTTGTATCCCTTTTCACTGTCCCATAATGGCTGAGAGCGCTGAAAATTGCTCTCTATTTCCAAACATTAAAGTGATCCATGTAAAGTGTCATATATTGCACAAAATGACATTTGAGACTTCAATCCTATATCAATATCATTGTAAAATACAATTAGAAGATTTGTGAAAGTTTGGAAGAAAACGTCCACTGTTTACCTAGTGAAAACAACGAATATTGAGTTCATATTTTATCACCGAATATTGATGGCCTGCCGTAGATTTGTTGCAGTAATAATCGTCCGTTTGACGATATCCGCACCCGTGTATACAGACGGTACAGAATTTGCGCGCGCTCAGCTCAACGACTCGTCGTGCTGCCGAAGATTTCGGCTACTCCGCAGGCCAGAGTCCGTGATCGCGTGGCGCGCCGCCGGCCGCGGCCGGGCGTGTTCAACTACGGCAATTGTACGTTTTACCAAAAGCGTTAGCTAACGCTTTTGAAGTTATGATTTTCAATGATAATTATCTTCATACTGAAGGAACATTTGAAAAAATCTAACCCTATTTTGTTCTTCTCTTACCATAAGCTTAACAACACGGCAGAATAGAACTGAGGAAGCTCCAAGTAATTTTCGTGGATCACTTTAATCATATTGATTGAGTTATTCTGATTTGTATTTGTTATATAATTTTAGTATATCTTTGTTATATAGTTTCATGTGCCTTCCTCTGCGCATGTATATGTTATTCGTTATTGGAAATAAAGAACATAAATAAATGAAAATAAATTAAGTTTAATTAATATAATATCTGATTTCATAGTTGGCTTGTGAACGCTGCTTCAAGTCTGGGGTTCAGGAACGCGATCCCAACAAGCCCTCGTACTGCACAGGGCGACCGAGACACACATGGGGGGCGCACATCATAGCCGTGGTACGTTCTTTGGATGGCAAGCAGTGGTTGAGGGTGAATTCCCGTCATCGTCGACTTCGAACGGACGTCAAGCTGATGCTGTGCCGTCATGGAAACAAATGCAAGCAGAGAGATTTCTTTGGAAGTCAGTGCATGTTTCCGCATTGCATGGAAGAGTTGGCCCTGTGGAACTACCAAAATGAACACAAGAGTGAGTGTTTTTTTCTGCATTCCTCCCTATTTCTTAACCATAATAAGGCCTAAGAGGGTATAACTATAATGGCCCCCCTGTCTTGTCTTATATGATAGTTCTGCAAGGTGTAAAGATCTTTTTCTATAGCGAAATGTTGACTTATTATAATGCAATAAAACTTAGGGGCGTGCCAATTTTGCAGCTGTCCGATGTTTTGGTCCAGAGATCTGATTCATAGTACACCCCTCCCTCTAGCTGTAGACGATTGACAAATTGGTTTTGAAAATAAATTTGTACCACTGTATGTCTTTTGATTAGTTATTTGTAGTCGGGGTCACTTCATCAGACAATAATTTCTTAAACATTCTTGCTTGAGAAATGTTTTTTGTTTGTTTGTTTTGGGGGTGGGGGGGAGCTTACTTTTTGTGTTGTGTTTATATTGAATTGAGGATAAATGTGCGTGTACTCTCGATCTTCACAGTGAACAGCTTTCAGCAAGTTATTGCGATACAAGAGCAGGCTCGACCGAGAAGCAGCAGCAGCATCAGCAGCAGCAGTGTCCAGAGACGATCAGCAGACCACCCTGTGGCTAGTGATAGTCAGTATTGCTGTCCCGATTGCGGCCTCTCTTTCCGCTCTGTGACGGCCTACGACACTCACAGTCTCTCCCTCGAGCACTGGGCCAGGATCTTGTCCGACGCCGACGTCGTCTGGCACCACCGGAAACCTCCCGTACTGGTCAATGATGGTCACTTTGAACTCTGCAAGGGGTAAGTGTCTAGATTGCCATGAAATATTCATCCTGATTCCACTGGTCTGTTTTTGTTAGTAGTTTTGTCAGTCGAGGAACCTTTCATTGTTTCCCCATGTCCTCTACACAGTGCATGAAGTATTTGTTTTGCCTTGTGGCCTAGTCACACAAGTAAACACTAAATTTCTCAAATTCTAGTGGCCCAAAACCTGAATCCGGTCGTTCCTAACAAAGACCAACATGAACCATTCTGTTATATCTAGATGCCCATTTAGGCCAATGGAATCAAGCATCAATGAAATTTGGTAGCCCAAGTTAATTTGTAGTGGCTCCGGGCCAACAGGATTGTACAATTTCAAACACTGCAGTCACCTTATTTGATCGCCATTCTTTGTTCCTCCTGTGACGTCTACATTTGCAACTGTAACTATAAGTACAATGCACAAATTACATCATTCCTTTCGTTGACCATTTTCAGGCATCTTACAAACCAGTGCCACTTCGTGGGGAAGCCGGTGGAGGAGAACGAGTGCGTATATGCGCACAGCATGGATGAACTTAACGAGTGGCGGGAGCGCGCAGAGTACCGTGCGACCAAGCTGCGGAAGGCCAAGGAGCAGAAGCTGTTCTCGTGGTTGGACGATCTGGCGAACAAGTACGAGAGAGCCGATGATCCGGACGCAGTGGTATGTATTTCCTATTTCTCGGGGTGTATTCGGAAAACGATTTTGAGCTAAATTTCTTTTTATCTACGTCACTGAAATATAAATTGCCAAATCATGTTGACATGTTGACCCATTGAAGATGTTTTTACTTTGTTATAACACACAAGCCACTCTCCATATATATATATATAACAGCTCAAGCATTCTAGGGGACCAGTCTTGAATGGGTAAGTTTACAGAACAATAGACACCTACGAAATGTGACAGGGTTAGTAAAAAAAAGTTATGTAAATCGTTTTTGCCTCTCCACTCTGTCATGTGTCTTGTGATTGTTTTTTTCTGTTGATTTCAATTTAAATGTGTGTTTATGATTGTACACTGCTGTTTATAGCTATACAGTCCAAACCAATTGCAGCATATAAAAGAACACTATACATGAACATGAGCAGAGAAAATAGGGTTTTGCCGGGATTTCAACCCGAGACCAGAGGTCTAGCAACAACCAACTGAGCTAGAATGCCCTTGTGCTGGTTCTGGAGGTCTCTGGTGCGAATCATTGGAAAACACTTTTTATTCGCTAATTTCCATTTATATGTGTAAATTGTATATTCCTTGTCAGTTTCCCTATGCTTTAAAAAATATAGATTTTCCCATTCATTTTAACACTTTCGTCATTCAATTTCATTAATTCGTCATTCAAATTCGTCCCGAGGAACCACCAGAGCGGGAATCCCAACTTCAATTTCGTCTTTCGTCGATCAATTTCACACAAAGATCACACAATTTAGTCATTAGTCACACATTTTCGTCAATTGCAAATCAAGTTCGTCGGTCACAGTTGCTGAACACATACAAGCGAAAGCAATTTCGTCAATTGGCAACCAATTTCGTCAAAACTCTATTCAAATTCGTCCTATGTATTTACACTTTAATGTTCTGTTCTATATTGTCTTGATGTAACTGCTAATTGTAACATTAATCAGTTAGGGGGTAACATACCCTCCCGTGCCAAAAGTATTGCAACATAGACACATGCATTTACACAGGAGGCAATTTATGACATGAAAATAAATCCTGTTTTTATTCATTTGTAGTACATTTCAGATTTAAGATGTTTTTATCAGGCACATTTTATTAACATGTCAAGAGTCATTTATCATGTCGCCAAAGATGTTACCAACGGATGGAAACAAATGATTGTCCAGAATCTCCCGATATTTGGCGTTATCCACGTTCCCGTCCACGACAACAAGATTGCCGACTCCATGGATGCCGACACACCCCCAGACCATGACTGAAACTGCATTCCTTGGGTCGTATGAGGTGTTGGGTTCACGTCAGACTCTCACTCTTCCGTCGTTGGAAGAAAGGCAAAACCTACTCTCGTCGGAAAAGGCAATGTGACTCCAATTGTCTTCCACGGTCCAATCCCTCACTCTGGTGGCCCACCTGATGCGTCTCTGGCGATTGACACGAGATATGAGAATCTTCCTCCTGGAAATGCGGGCATGAAGATTGTGGGAGTATAGGCGTCTTTGTGTCGTCCTCTTTGAGATTATTCTACCAATCCTGTCGCTCCAGTTAGCTGCCAAAGTTTGTGCAGATTCGAATCGGGTCATACGAGCCTGACGCAGGAGGAACCGATCTTCCCGAGGCGTGGTCTTTCTACCTCTGCCAGGTCTTGGTCGCTTGTCAGAATTGTCTGTTTCCCTATGGCGTTTGCACACTCTGTACACCGTTTGACGGCATACCCGAAAGCGTTCAGCAATCTGAGCTACCGAAACCCCCTCCTCCCTCAGGGCGACGATTTGTCGGCGTTGCACGTCAAATAACCCGGATGTCTTAACCATGGTGTGTACATGAGGGACTCGGTGGCCTTGAATGAGAAAGTGAACAATGTGCACCTTCCTTTTATACCGGAATGTCGGTCAGTATTCAATGATTTAGAACAAAACACCGCTACAACAAAGAAAATTCATTTACCAAAAATGTAACTAATTTCACCAAGTTGCAATACTTATGGCACTGGAGGGTACACATGTATACACTCGAAAACAAACTCACACGCACAAAACATACGTACACACTTAAAAACACACATACATTTGCACACATGCATGTGTGCACACCAACACGCACAAAAGCACGTTTACAGAAAATTGCATTAAATTCTTTTTCAAGACATAGATACGGTAGAAATAATATTAAACAATATTAAATATTATGTACACACTTTTTTTTTTTTTTTTTAAGAATTGTTTTTATTCCTCCAAATGATAATACAGATAAACATCAAAATAATATTAACATTTACATTATTACAAATATTTTCAAATGAACAGTATACAAATTTTACATCAATATTCATAAACAAACAAAAGATGATATTTGCATTTTCTAATACAGTAACTTAACTATTATATTCTAAACGTAAACTGCTAAATCTCATCAGATTTAGTCGTACTAAAATAAGCAAAAGCCCTTCCTCAATAAACAATATACTGTAATAATTAATCATGATTCACTAAAAGAAAGATAACCATACTTAAAAAAACAAAAACAAAAACAAATGGAGGTTATTTTCTAATAAAGTAATGTAACCTTGCTACATCTCTCACTCTACACATTCATTTCCGGTGCATCTGCTCGCATGTCCGTTTAAAGCAATCAAATCAAAATAATATTTAACTGTTCCCACTTTTGTAAGTGTAAACTCAATTTTCCCCTTTTCATCGCTAACCTTTTTTCATCTTCCTTATAACCCAAAATAATTTGTATTACTCTTTGTAGCGATGGGAGAGCCCCTTGTATTCTTGAGGAAAAAATAATATATTTCAACAAGAAAATGATAGAGTTACATGCCTTAACTCTACTAGTTTGTCCTGGTAAACCCAAAAATATTAAATTCCAATCTCCGATTCTTATTTCTTTTAATTGTAAATGATCAACTATTTCTAACCAAAATTGTTGAACTTTTATACAATACAAAAATAAATGTGAATAGGTCTCCACCTCATCCCGACAAAAGGAGCATAAATTATCTAATGCAAAACCAAATTTATAAAGGTTTTCTTTTGTATAAATAGCACCATGCAATAACTTAAACTGAAATTCTCTTTGTTTACCGCATAAAATTGAACTTTTAACCCGTAAAAATATAGCTTTTACTTCTTCATAAGTATAATTATTTTGACCCTGTCCGCTCCGTATTTGTAATCTATAATCTTGTTGAAACTGTATAATAAAAGTATCATATATTTTTCTTGATTTTATCTCAGTCAGTGTCTCTATGTTACCTAATATCTTAATTTTAATATCAAAATTATTACTATAAATCTCCATAAATTCCCCATCTTTCCACTCCTTTGACATTGCCATAAATATATCATAAATCCTAAGTAAGCCTTTACTTTGTATACCCAGACCCCAAAAATACGGAGTAGATTTTAATTCATTTCCATCATTCATATCAAATACTCTACTTATACCTTTCTGAAATAAGTCGCTATCAAAAACCATTCTATTCCTTAAACAAATGTGCCTATTATTAAATATAATAGGATTCATCTTATTTCCTTCATAATGCCTACATATATCAAGCTCTTGCCATACTTTCAAAATATCTTTATAAAATTGCGGCATACCCTTCAATTTCATCTTTCTCCAATCATAATCACACAAAAATATAAAGCGTCCTCCATATTCCCTAGCAAAATAATCAAAAGATAATTTCCAAGCAGACTCTTCTTTCCCATCAAGTAGGCGTTTAAGCCACATAACCCGTTGAGTTTTAACAAATGTAGCATAACAAGTCATTCTAAGCCCTCCATATTCATAGTCCTGATATAAAATTTTCCGTTTAATTCTATCTTTACCCCTCCAAATAAAATCAAAAGAAATTGTTTCAACTTCTTCCAAAACCCAATGTGGGACTGATATGAGAGAAGATACATAATTAAATTTCGAAAGAGCGTAGGTTTTTAATAATTGAATTCTACCCATAATTGTCAGGTCCCTTTGTTTCCACCATCCCAATAAACGTTTCGTCTTACTTAATATTTCCTTATAATTCAAATCATCTTTTTTTTTTCACATTCCGTGCAAAATAAACCCCTAAAATTTTAATTTCCTGTACTAAATTACCAAATTCTAAATTGTCATGCCTTTCAGATTCCTTTCCCAACCATATAAAGTGCGTCTTCTCTTTATTAACTTTTAATCCACTTATTGCTTCAAAATCTTCAAAAATTATTTTTAACCTATTCACAGAATTTATATTTCGTACAAATATCGTAATATCATCTGCGTACAATACCTGTTTAATTTCCTTATCCCCAAGTTTAATTCCTTGAATATCATTGTCCTTTCGAATAAAAAATAGCAAGTGTTTCACTTGCTATAACAAACAAATATGGCGAAAGAGGATCACCCTGTCTTACTCCCCTTTTAATATCAAAATACCCAGTTGAATGACCCCCATTCATAACGCAACTACTAATATCATTATATGAAATATTAACCCATGAACAAAATGTTTCTCCAAAACCAAATGATTCTAATGCTTGATATAAAAAAGGTATGTGAAATGGAATCAAATGCTTTCTCAAAATCTACTGCAACACACACACGCACACTCACATACATACATAGACACACATACATACCCATCTAACCACCTATACAATAAACATAGTCATAACACAGACATATAAGGCTATGCCATGCGACGAATTTGAATAGAGTTTTAATAAAATTGGTTGCCAATTGACGAAATTGCTTTCGCTTTTATGTGTTCAGCAACTGTGACGGACGAATTTGATTTGCAATTGACAAAAATGTGTGACTAGTGACTAAATTGTGTGATCTTTGTGTGAAATTGATTGACGAAATTGAAGTTGGGATTACCGCTCTGGTGGTTCCTCGGGACGAATTTGAATGACGAATTAATGAAATTGAATGACGAAAGTGTTAAAATGAATCGGAAAACCTATAATAGAACACCGTTCTTGCATTTCTGTCTTACTCGCAAGGTGAAAAAAGAGTTGTTTGGGATAGAAACAGACTGCAGCCAAGATCTGGAGCTGAGACTAGAAAGCCCGCCTGAAGATGGGGAAATCCAGTGGGAGATCACAGTGCATTCAACCTATGAGGTAACATAAAATGTCTTTAGATTGAACCATCTCTGTTGAACAAGACCTAATAAATCATATCGGTCAAGGTCACATTGAATTATGCACAAAAAGCATCACCTAATGCCCGGCCTAAATTAAACATGCTTCACTTTACAATCCCAGGCATTGTCCATGTGAGGTATGACAATTTTTAATTGTTCCTTCAAAATAGGTAATTATTTCCTCCTTTGGTGTTGAAGATGATTTTTTAAGAGACTGCTCAAGGTCTGTATGTCTCTTATCAGAAACAAATTAACCGGGAAAGGGAAACTGATAATACGTGAATGAATATCTGCGAAGTAGTTACATGTACATGTACATGTATGTCATAACTTTTTTTTCCTTCTCTGTGATGTTTTTTCCACTCGTCAGAAGCCATTGAAGAGAGTGGGTCTGTTGTACGATCAACACCGACCTCGATTCTTCCTGTCAGAGCCGAGAAACGAGTCGTTCCCGCAGACCTGCCCGGGCTCAATGCTGAGACGGGCGAACAATGCAGACGATTACCGCGTCTCCGTTAACTTCCGTGCCGCTGGGTGCGGCAGCTTCCAACAATGGCTCGTCTTTGACTTTGGTAAGTTTACACAGCTTCGATCTTCCCCCTCTAGCTGATATCCTACTCAACCCTTTTACTACCGAACCTAGTTGTCCACGTTCCCATTGCATTTACTTCTGATTGGTGACCTGCAAACAAGATTTCCCTGTGAAGTGAGTAACTGTAAGCAATTTGAACAGCTCACCAATAATTTGCCGAATTAATGGGTGCGGCCACTTACAAAATTGCCTCAGCTTTGACTTTGGTAAATTTACACGATTCTTTTTCTTTTAAACTTAACTAGTTTTCAATATTCCAATCGCATTTGCTTCTGACGGGTGACCTGGCAAACCAGGTTCCCTGTAAGGAGAGTACTGTAGGCCATTTCAACAACTCACCAATATTTTGCCAAAATTAATACCGTATGAAATATTCCAAAAATGGATTTTCGCTTTGAAATTCTGTAACACCTACATTCACATGAACAAATTGAATATTAACTCACGATTATCACCAACTTTTAATATATAGCGATTGCCTTCTTCTTGGGCAGTGAAAAAAGTACACAGTTGGCTAAAGGGGATGTAGCCCCAGAAATGCCCAAAAGAGCCCCCATGATTTTACATAGAGTTCTATGATGTAATATAGCGGTACCAACTGCCCAAATTCATACCTAATGATATAATTTTCTTCCAGCCATTTTTCTGCCCATGCTTGCGCCTGTTTTTTTTGTATTATTTTTATTCTGACACTCAAAGTCGGGATGTGGCCTTTACGCAGCTGCGGCCTTATTTACGCCTGTCAGTATGGTAAAAAATAATGAGCTGTTTTTGTATAGCGCATAACACATTGAAAATGTACGTTCCTCTGCGTTTGTAGGAGAGGAATGAATCAGTCATTGGTTCTGATTTCAGAATTCAGACTGCAGAGAGCATGGAAGGAATCAAACATCTCATGTGATTGTATTTTAAGATGAAAAAAACAAACAATTTTTTCTTCTTCTTTGGGCTCTGTTTTTGCAGGTGAGGAACCAGTTTTGGTTGTGAAGCTTTCAGTCATCATTGGTTCTGTTGCTGAGGTTGAGGATTACACACAAGAGGTGGTTCAGACTGCCGAGCTATGGAACGATACAAACACAGCCATCAGACGTGAAGGAAAGCCAGCATGGGTGAAAAGGTGATTCAATTTTCATTTATTAAATTTAATAGAAATAGAAAGAAAATGTGTACTACATTTTAAAGAAAATATTAAAATTGAATGTATGTGTGTTTTCATTGATTTCCGACATATTCTTATACTTGCACTAATCATGAAAATATGAAATTTTCCTATCATCAATTAAAGAATAAATCATTCCAGAAATTATTCCAGAAACTAATTGAATCCTACTGTGTAAAGCTTCGAATGCTTTGAAAATCATGTTCTAATTTCTTCTATTCATCATCTCTTTAACTCTTAACGTGCCGAGGTGCCAGGGATTATAATGATCTATGTCATTGTAGCTCGCAAAAATGCGAGCTTGGCATGTTAGGAGTTACGCAGTCAAAATGTGAAATCGTGATTTGTTTGGATTTCACTTGCCTGAACATTATGTTGAACGAAAGAAGAACAAAATTGCACTAGGTCGTTGGATTTGCTTTTTACGCCTCCGCAACGAAGTAGCCGGAGGCATTATGTTTTCGGGTTGTCCGTCCGTCCGTCCGTCCGTCCGTACGTCCGTACGTCCCGTTCTCGTGATCGCGTTATCTCGGGGTGCCAATCATCTGATCATATTTTGGGGTCATGAGGTCAAAGGTCACCGGGCTCATTATATATGCAAAAATAGCTCACGATCTCGTTTTCTCAAGAACCGATTGACGGATTCTCACCAAACTTGGTTTATGTATGTATCTTGGGGTGCCAATGATCTGATTAGATTTAAGGGTCATGGGATCAAAGGTCACAGGGCTCATTAAATATGCAAAAATAGCTCGTGATCGCGTTTTCTCAAGAACCGATAACGGATTCTCACCAAACTTAGTTCATGTATGTATATTGGGGTGCCAATGATCTGATTAGATTTTGGGGTCATGAGGTCAAAGGTCACAGGGCTCATTATATATGCAAAAATAGCTCGTGATCGTGTTTTCTCAAGAACCGATTTACGGATTCTCACCAAACCTTGTTCATGTATGTATCTTGAGGTGCCAATGATCTGATCATATTTTGGGGTCATGAGGTCAAAGGTCAAAGGTCACAGGGTTCATTATATATGCAAAAATAGCTCACGATCTCGTTTTCTCAAGAACCGATTGACAGATTCTCACTTAACTTGGTTCATGTATGTATCTTGGAGTGCCAATGATCTGATTAGATTTTCGGGTCATGAGGTAAAAGGTCAAAGGTCACAGGGCTCATTATATATGCAAAAATAGCTTACGATCACGTTTTCTCAAGAACCGATTGACAGATTCTCACTAAACTTGGTTCATGCATGTATCTTGGAGTGCCAATGATCTGATTAGATTTTGGGGTCATGAGGTAAAAGGTCAAAGGTCACAGGGCTCATTATATATGCAAAAATAGCTCGTGATCGCGTTTTCTCAAGAACCGAATGACGGATTCTCACCAAACTTTGTTCATGTATGATTTGATTTGATTTGATTTGATTTGGTTCATTTTATTTTCAACATAATCACATGTTATTATACAAATAATACAGAAAGAAATACGTTAATTGAATACTGTAAATAAACATGTATAACTTATAGATTGATTTACATAATATTGATGGATATAACAAGCATCTTTCAAAACAGTTAAATCGAAAATTCTAATATTAACATAGGAGATTATGTACGGGACCACCATAATAAGCGGGGCTTGAGGAAATGATGGTCCCTGAATAAAAAATATATATATAATAATTCGTTGCAGACTGTACAAAAAAGAATGGATAATGGAATGAGATGTTGGGTGCGGATGGATATGCAAATGAAAGTGGTGTGCGTAGATGGATGGAATGTATGAAGATGCAGCTTAATTGGGTAGCAACAAATTGACAAATATGTAATTTCATATACGTATTATATCATAAAAAGTATAAAATCAATTATATTACGACCAGTATCAATGAGAACATTGTTGAGGTATAATCAAAGTTAGGATGAATTATACAATTGAACTAATTTCTTTTTCATTGCCATTCTAAACGATAACACTGACGAACGATTCTTAATATCATTTGGAAGAGGATTCCACACGTCGGGACCAGCATGCCTAATTGACTTATGGGTTATTGTTAAGGTAGGATTGTATAAATGATAGTTGGTTGCATTACGAGTACAATAGCTATGAATGTCTCTATTACAAATGAAAAAATCTAAAAACTGGGAGGGTACTTTTCCTATACTTGCCTTATACATGAATGTTGCAGTTTGTAACGTATAAATATCATGAACCTTTAATGTACATTAACGATAAAAAGGTGGATCTGTATGTGCTAAATATGTGGAGCCACTACATATTCGTACGGCCTTTTTTTGCAAAAGTAAAATCGAATTTATTTTTATTTTTGAACAATTCCCCCAAACAACATTACAATAAGAAATTCGAGATAATATAAGTGCATTATAAAGCATAACAAGTATATTATGTGGGAGAATATGTTTTAATCTATTCAAAATTCCAACTCCTTTTGCAACAGCAATAATTATACTATCAATATGTTTATTCCAACTAAGTGTTTCGTCTATCATCACTCCAAGAAATTTAACACAATTCTTTTTAGAAATGGGTATTCCATCAATATTAATATCATAAAGTATATTTTGATCATACCTTAAGTTTTTACTTTTAAAATGAACATAATTCGTTTTTTGAATATTCAAAGATAATTTATTACATTTAAACCACTTAGATACCTTATTAAGTTCTCGATTTAACACTGATATGAGATTTTCTAAATTACTATCCGAATACAAAATATTAGTATCATCAGCAAACATAATATATGAAAGAATATCCGATGAATTAAATATATCATTGACATATATCAAAAATAAGAGTGGGCCAAGAATGGAACCCTGTGGTACCCCACAAGTTATAGGAAGGTTAGTGGATTTACAAGACATATATTCAACATTGTTTTCTATTACTTAAATAATTTTCTAACCAATTTAAAGCTAAACCGCGAATACCATAGTGTTGTAATTTACATAATAAAATACGATGATTGAGCGTATCAAACGCTTTACTGAGATCCATAAAAACCCCTACTATGTGTTCCTTTTTAGACATGGAATTAACAATTGTATCATATGTTTGAATTAATGCAAAATCTACAGAGTGGTTCTTCCTAAAGCCATATTGATTGGGATTTAATATTTTATTTTCATCTAAAAAAACATAAATTCTATTATATACAAGTCTTTCAATAATCTTCGACAATGCTGGTAATAAAGATATTGGACGATAATTTGATAGCAAAGTACGATCATCTTTTTTATAAATTGGTATAATCTTAGCTAATTTTAGAGAGTTAGGACAAATTCCAGAAGAGAGTGATAAATTAATAATATAAACGAGTGGGTATATAATAGAATGAATAATCTTTTTCAAAAGTTCACTGCTTATGCCGTCATGGCCAGTCGATTTACTTAATCTAAGGTCAGTAACAATTTGTATTATTTCATTAACATTTGTAGGTTTAAAAAATATAGTTTTATCATTTCTATCAGACAAACAATCAAAATAATTAGTGTCATTTTCTTCAATATTAGCTGATAATTTAGGACCAATATTAACAAAATATGTATTAAATTCATTAACAATCTCAATAGGGTCTTCAGCATTTTGGCCATTTATAACAAATGTATCATTAAATGATGATGTTAAGCAGAGAGCGGGTTATGTACAATTGACAAGGACAATGTCAAGAAGCAGAGAGTGGATTACAGTAGAATTGACGAGGATAGATACAATGTAACATAATAACAATACGGTATAGTATGTATCTTGGGGTGCCAATGATCTGATTAGATTTAAGGGTCATGAGATCAAAGGTCACAGGGCTCATTATATATGCCAAAATAGCTCGTGATCGCGTTTTCTCAAGAACCGATAACGGATTCTCACCAAACATGGTTCATGTATGTATCTTGGGGTGCCATTGATCTGATCATATTTTGGGGTCATGAGGTCAAAGGTCACAGGTCACAGGGTTCATTATATATGCAAAAATAGCTCACGATCACGTTTTCTCAAGAACCGATTGACAGATTCTCACTAAACTTGGTTCATGTATGTATCTTGGAGTGCCAATGATCTGATTAGATTTTGGGGTCATGAGGTAAAAGGTCAAAGGTCACAGGGCTCATTATATATATTCAAAAATAGCTCAAAATTGTGATATATATCAGATCTGATAACTATCAAAATTGAGTTGACATATAATATTAATTCAGTTAATTTGGTCTTGATATATACTCCGAAAAAAAAGAAACTGGACACTTGTATAAGTTGAAATATTTCATATTAATGTACGATAAAGTGTACATGATCATATATCAAATTAAAGGGAATTTAGTCCTCTACATGCAGGGTATAACTTAAAGGTGTAATCGTTCATGCATGAAATGCCATGGTCAATTAACACTAGCAAGGTCTGTTTTCAAAAATAGCAAAACAATGGAGGACCACACCATTCGACTGAAATGATAGTGGGCGTTTCACTTAAAACAAGATGAGCGGGGCAAGTAAATTATGACATTATTCAATTTTATTGTTATGAACAAACTCTGGAAATACAAATTTGTCAATAAAACAGGGCCAGGTTATGAGAGCATTATCATACTGGTCTGTATTACAGGCATGAAGCTTGTCTATTTCATGTGTCCCCTGCAATTTTAACCATAATTACCTAGATAAATGTCATGTTAAAGACTGCCCAAATGTTTGACCAAGGGTGACTTCAGGTTTTGAAGATCTTTGGACTACGGTATAATTCTTGAGAAGAATTTATACCATTTTCATGCTGAAATAAGGTCACAAACTGTGGTTTTGACTAATAAAGCTTTGCCATGGAATTCCCCATTTTGTTAATTTTGGATGAAAATAACACCTATAACGTTCACAATTTGTCTTCATTTATACTCTTTATTGAGATGAAGATAGAAAAGGTCACATTTGTAATGAAAAATTATGCCATGTCATGAATATAGCGTTTTAGATTATGCTTATCAAAATGTATATGGTTGAGTGGATGTTCCATTTTTGCTATTTTTTAAAACAGACCTTGGTGTGGTTAATTGACCGTGACAAGTCATGCATGAATGATTTCATCAGGATTTCATGCGAATATTGAAGAGGGTAATCTTATCTTTAATTTGTTATACAATATCATATATTTTATCGTTAATGAATATATAAATATTGACTGGCCTTGAGTGGTATATCAGAAATATTGCATTCGCTAGGATCATATTGCACGAGTCGAAGACGAGTGCAATATGATCCTAGCGAATGCAATATTTCTGATATATCACGAAAGAACAAGCCAGTCAATATTATTATTATTATACATACTATCCAGAGCAAAACATTTAAAAACAAAAACATTCATATTACTCAGTCTTGTTCAGTGTAGAAAACCAATGCATTGAATCTCAAATTACTGATTATACATTTTCAACCCATGAAGGGCCATTTGCGCGGACTGTAGCAGAGGTGCGTACACGTATTCATACGTCACAATTAGATACGCGCGAAGCCATTCTTGCGTCATTAATAAACGCGCGTATGAATTTGCGCACTTCAGCGCTTGATATGATATTTATTATTCAGCTCAACGTGCAGGTCTATGGAGGAGTAGAAATATCATCTGATAACGTGTATGTCTATGGAGGAGTAGTAATATCGTCTGATATTGCACTCGCAATACACATTTGTAGAGCTACATAATACACGTGACGATGGTAATATCATAACAATAATGAACGCTATGACTGACAAACCCGAGACGGGAAAAAAAAATACATGATTTATTGAATCGGAAAACTAGCCTGTATGTGTAATAATACGAAATATTTGGTCTCATACAAGTGTCCAGTTTCTTTTTTTGCGGAGTATATAAATTGCGCAATGGCGGAGGCATTATTTTCGACTACGCGCGCCGTCGAAGATCCATCTAATTAACCTCATTTTTATGCCTCCGCCAACGAAGTGGCCGGAGGCATTATGTTTTCGGGTTGTCCGCCGTCCGTACGTCTGTCCGTCCGTCCGTTCGTCCGTCCGTCCGTACGTACGTCCCGTTTTCGTTCTCGCGATATCTCAAGAACCGGTTGACGGATCAATTTCAAACTTGGTATGAGTGTACATATTGGGGTGACAATGATCTGATTAGATTTTGGGGTTCATTAGGTCAAAGGTCAAGGTCACAGGACTCAATATATGTTTAAAAATGCCTCGATCTCGCGATATCTCTAGAACCGGTTGACAGATCAAATTCAAACTTGGTATGAGTGTATATATTGGGGAGACAATGATCTGATTAGATTTTTGGGTTAATGAGGTCAAAGGTCAAAGGTCAAGGTCACAGGACTCGATATATATGTGCAAAAATGCTTTGTTCTCGCGATATCTCTAGAAGCGGTTGATGGATCAATTTCAAACTTGGTATGAGTGTATATTGGGGTGACAATCATCTGATTAGATTTTGGGGTTCATGAGATGAAAGGTCAAGGTCGCAGGACTCAATATCTCAAGAACTGTTTGACGGATCAATTTCAAACTTGGAATGAGTTACATACAAATCGGGGTGGCAATGATTGGATTAGATTTGGGGGTCATGAGGTCAAAGGTCAAGGTCACATGACTCAATATATATGCAAAAATGGCTTGTAATTGCAAAATCTCAAGAAATGAATGTCAGATTTCAATCTAACTTGGTAGGCCCTACCTGAATTTTTCTTGGGAGCCAATGTAGCCATCAAAGTTTGGGGTCTATGGTCAAGGTCACAGAACTCAAAATATGAAGAAAAAAAAAATTCAGTGCACGTTATTTTGAGCTTGATATTAAAAATCGCGTCATAGCGGAGGCATAATTTTCGACTGCGCGCATTCGAAGATCCATCTAGTTTGTTTTCAAGATGAGATTTATGCTTACGGAATATTATACATATTAGTTCAAAATAGTCTTTTTAAGCAATTTTACTTGCCTGACACCAATTAGTGTCGAGCACTGTATCAGTATTACCGAACCTGACTTGATTCAGATTGATGGAGAAATACCCAGAACCAAGCACACAGAGAGGTGAGCAGACAGTGGATGGGAGAGATGTGCTGAGACTAAACAGAGACAGCTACAAGGACTTCATGCACCGGATGCTCTATGAAGAGGAACGTGAATGCAGAGACAGGGTCACAAGGTCAGTTAAATTGCACATATTTAGGGGCCGGTTAATACATGAAAAGCTCTTGGTTCAATTATGTACATGTACATGTTAATATACTCTATCTGTTTGGCAGACATATGACAGCTAGCCTAGGTGTTATAAACTGTTTTACTAATGGCTCCTCAGTATTAAATTATGGACTAATGATATAATCGAGCTACTCCGTAGTCTTCATCATGAACTCCTTGTTTAATCATGAAAATAAGCTTATTGTTGTTTCAGCTAAAGAGCTGTCGCGATACACTGCAATAAAAATATTAGTTCTGTCAAGGGTGTGTACAAAGAAAGCTAAGAGGTTTTCATGAAACAAACCCCTGAAGTATTGACTAAATTTAAAGGTGTGATTAGTTAAGGGACTATTACAAGTAGGTACAAGGTTGTGGCTAGGTTGTAATTGTTCACATTTGGTGAGGTTCCCTCTAAACTAAAGTGATAGTGAATTAGATTTTAACTTCATCTTAGAGATGTTAATGCACCAGGGCTGCCGTGCTAGTCACTCTATTGTTTGTAATGTGAATAATTAACCTGTGTTTGTTATTTATTGTCAGCATACTGTTTTTTGTTCTTAGATATACATGTAGTATGATTATATTTGTTTGTGATTTAAATTTAGTTCTTCCATAACAATTATGTTTGTATGATACAATAAAAAAAAAACACAGACTTAGACAGGACTAATGGTACACCCCTATGGTGTGTAGGGATGGATGCTTGTTAAAACTAACAGAATCTGGAAATAATGATACGGAGAGAGACAATTTAGTTGATGTTCTTCAGTGCGCAATCAGGATTCAGAACACATTTATTATCTCAATAATAACTGTCAATCAATAACAGAAATCATAATACAATAACAATATTGTATGAGTAAACTCTCTCAAAATTATGTTTCAGTATTCTTATCATAACCATTAATATCACGCATCTCGTACATCACGTTTCTTAACCATTTCATCCTTAAGTGTGTTTCTTTCTAAAGTTACTAAATACTAACGATGAATGTGTTATACACTAACAAATTACAAAATACGTTATATACAACGATACACTCTTGTCTAATTCCCATAAACATGCATCATGTTTATATTAAAGTCTAACATGTTCATTTAAACCGTTTACTAAATCAATACTACTTCAACTTATAGATCCATTCATAAACATACGTGTTTTAAAAGAGTATTATAATTATAAAGTATTATAATATTTGTAGTTAAATTAATAATAATCTAACTACAAATATTATAATACTTTGACTCTTTTAAAACACGTATGTTTATGAATGGATCTATAAGTTGAAGTAGTATTGATTTAGTAAACGGTTTAAATGAACATGTTAGACTTTAATATAAACATGACGCATGTTTATGGGAATTAGACAAGAGTGTATCGTTGTATATAACGTATTTTGTAATTTGTTAGTGTATAACACATTCATCGTTAGTATTTAGTAACTTTAGAAAGAAACACACTTATGGATGAAATGGTTAAGAAGTGTGATGTACGAGATGCGTGCTTCAACCTCACTGAGTCAAAGGGCAGGCATGATCCTCCGTACCTGAGAGACTAGGTCGGTAGCTTGATCGTTAAGTTTGCAAAGTGGACGAAGGAGGTGATTGAGAGCAATATTAGGCAAAGCTTTGGAGTTATGTCACTGTTTGAAGCGTGAAAAGTTGCTTTATATTGACGAATATAACAGTTGTTATTGATGATGTTTAATTGAATACAGTAGTCTGAATGCACGTTAAAATATCTACAGATGTGGAGATTCCTAGATAGAAATTTGGGACTATTCTAATAGGGGTATAACACCAAGACACACCTTTAAAGAAGACATAATGCAGCCACTGTATTAAGGTTACAACAGAGAACTTAAACAAAAACAGAAGTCCAATAAAGATGTCAGGGGATGTGGCCAAGCTAGCGTCTCTTGTACTTTGACTCTTTACAGGTACAGCACGCCTTCCGGGATTGACATGGAAGTCACCAAGTGCATTACGCTGGAGTCAATGCTGTTTTCACAGGGAGGCAGCCTATTTGGCAAGATCCCGCTTGACCTACCAATCCACGTCGACCTCGAGGCCTCTCAGATACTCATCAGCAGCGTCCAGAGCGTCCTGATTAAGTTTGATGACTTCCCGGATATCGCTCACGAAGCCAGGGTGTTCCAGAAGGGTAAGGACAGCGGTTACCAGAGGGAGATGGTTGTGGTGACGCTCAGTCCAAGGTGTGTCCAGGAAATGGGTCTGGAAGCACGACTTGGCAAGGGTCAAGTGGCTTCAGCCAAGGTGCGGGCGACGGTCCAGTTTTGTGTCGACCGGGATCGCTTCCTCTACATGCACCATGCCCTGGACAACTTGACTTGCATGGACGTTGTACTACCACGAGAGAATCAGGAGTACAGGTGCTTTCTTCTTTTTAATACCTGCTGTACGCAAATTGCCAATGTGGTTCTGGTGTGATCATTGAATTTGTTAAAACTAAGGCAAAATTAGAGTCAAGTTTGTCAAGAATCAGGGTTTGTTTAGAAACTGCAAACTGAACATTGTCATTTTAGAGTGAGAAGGGTGTTATGTTAATTATTGTCTAAAGTGAGTTCTGCAAATATCTTGTAGATCGGAGTCTTTTGATGCAAAATTTCAGATCATACAAGATCTTTGTTGGGTTTCTACAAGGCTCCCAAACTTTAAACATAATTACATGACCTCCTTTAAATTACAATATAAAAGTGCACTGAAGACTCATCATTTTAATATGTAAATTATGTAATCTGTACAAGACAGTGTTGAATCGATTTGTTATTAGGTTATTGTTTTAATGAATTATACCTCTGTAGTTAATTTTCTTCTGTATATTGTTATTTTATTTTAGAATGAGATCATCATTGCAAAGTGTGACTATAAACAATTTAAGTTTATTCTGTATAATTTTGTAAAGCGGCTAGAGATAATTTTATATTAGGCGCTATATAAATTGAATATATCATTATTATCTCCAAATTACAAAAAGTGGCTTAGCGCCCTTTTCTTTCGCAACCAATGATATGAAGCATCATGTTCTCCTTTTTCATACACCACCTACATGTACATGTAGCTTTTTAGGTATTTCAATTGTATGTGATTTGCTCGTAAATTGATACATTTCTTTGAAGTTCAACAATGCTACAATAATTGCTAGAAAATAAAAACTACATTTGTACCAAATAATAGATATTTATATAGCGCATTTCCAACTAACAAAATTATTGATGCGCTTAACCCATTAAACTTAATCCATTGCCCACAGGAACCGAATGGGCCCTGTATTAAATCTACAGGGATTGCACAAATTCGTACTAATTACCAATATAATATAAAAGATATCTGATATATGGAAATGTGCTTGTCTTGCCTTCTATTCCCTTCCAAGGTTCCCAGAGGTTAATGATGATGAATGTCAGGGGGACCTGAACAAGTGGCAAGAGAAGGCCGTTCGCTGCATTAGCTCCTGGACCAATGATGGAGAAAGTAGGCATTCAGCTAGTACTGGACAAGGATGGGGAGGACAAGGAGAAGTAGGAGGACTACAAGGAGGAGGAGAAAGAGGCAGATCGTCCAATCAAAGAAGCGGCCCAACATTGATTTTCGGACCATTTGGGACGGGCAAGACTCGCACCCTGGCAGAGGCAGTGCAACGGACACTGATAGACAACACGGATGCAAGAATCCTGATATGTACCCATTCCAACAGGTATAAACTTAATACAAGAAGCGGGTAGACCCTGTATTAAATCTACAGGGATTGCACAAATTTGTAGTGAACAGGTTAAAGGGACTCTCCGTAGCCAGGGATAAATCAAATGAAGGGGTGAAGGGGCAATTGGGGGGGGGGGGGGGGTGGGGAGTGAGAATTACCCTGAGAGTACAGGCCTGTGCCGAAAGTGTAATTTGTGTTGTGTATTCTATTCAAGTTCATTATTTATTTCAAACATAGGGAAACTGACGAGAAATATATAATATAAATTAAAATGAGCGAAGTATATTGGGCTTCCCAGGGATCAGAACCTGAGACCTTTGAATTGTTAGACCAGTGCTCTTACCAACTGAACTAGTGAGCTCCTCTGTTAGTTGTTTGTCCCTGAAACACTTTTGATTGCTTTTGAGGAAACCAATTTTGTTGTGCTCATTTTCATTAACATTCGTTATTTGGCGGGAGGGGAGAATTCACAATCTTATCTTTGCTACTTTTATGATTGTAATAATGTTGTTACAATGTAAATAATTCCTATGATCTTCAACTGTCTATACCATTGCAAATATAAATAATAATTAGCAAGACATTCATATCTGTGGTGTGGCGGGGGTGTGGCAAGATTGGTAGAGCTCGCGCTTTCTGATCATGAGATTCCGAGTTCGAACACTGCCCACGGCGTTTGTCCTTCAGCAAGACAATTTATCCACTATGGCTGCTCTCTACCCAGGTGTATAAATGGGGACTGGTAGGAGGTGAATGTCTTTATGTGAACAATCTTCTTGAGCCCACTGAGCGCTCGGAAGGAATGCTCCCCAAGGAGTGGAGATGGTGCACACAATATGTGCTGGCTGCATTGTATCCTATGACAGGGGTAATAATATCATTGTAAAGCGCTTAGAGATGATTATTCAATTCAGTTTATTCAACACTTGTCATAAAATACATCAAATGCAAAAAATACAAAATACAGAGATAGAGAAAAAAACAAAACATAAAAGACATTCATATGACAGTGTTAGGGGTTAGCAGAAAGGAGTAAGGCTCCTTATATGAAAGCTAACCCCTGTATAAAAGTATTACATAAAATGATAACTATACACTAATACAAAACAAAACAAATACATAAACAAATTGTCATATTGCCTGATAATTCTATTGCACATTGTAGTTATCTAATAAGTATTTTTTTATATTTATATTTAAAAATGTTTACAGATTGACTAGACTTTAATTCAGTGGGGATGTTATTCCATAACTGTGGGCCCTTAACAAACAAAGAATTTTTCATAATGGTGGTTATCAATTGTGATAGGCGCTATATAAATAGTGTATATTATTATTGTTATTATCTATACTTGGCTTTTCTCAAAACATTTGGGGTGAACTTTTTAATTTGATTTCTATTTCTCATCTAGTGCTGCTGACCTCTACATTCTGGAATATCTGCATGCATTCTGTGAGGAGAGACCAGACATAGCAAGGATGCTGAGGATCTACTCTCCTTATCGCAGACCGACAGCTGAAAAGGAGGTCCTCAGTTACTGCCTAATTGATGCTAATAGCTTCCGTCTGCCAACAAATGAGGAACTTGAAGGTAGAAATATGAATAAACTGAAACCTATTCAGGGTTGGTTTCTTAAAGGCAAATGCCAGTAGTGGGAAACGTCTCAAATACAAAAAAAAATTAATTGTCCGCTCGTATTACCAATCATGTGAAGGAATACATGTTTTTACTAATATGAGATGATAAGAATATGGCCTGGAAACCGCCTACTAATTGATATATTGGTAAATGATCAAACTCATTTATTGTAAATTGATATCGCCGACGGTTGTATGTTGATATGCTGCGTGCTAATCTATTTCGCACAAGCGTATCGCACAAACGAGCATATAGATGTGGCCAGCGCAGATGGGCCAAACTGACGGTGAATTTAGGCTCAATGTCAGCGGCTTTCATAAACGTTTAACTGATAAGTCTGCATTTTAGCGATACTAAGGTTCAGATTTTCTACACACGCCCTTTTTTATGCTATTTCAACAATACTAATCAATTAGTTTGGCCAATAAAGTTATTTCAGATAATTTTCCCAAAACATGCATTTGGCTTTAAAAAATACTGTGGGTTGTGAACATATAAATACCAGATGCCCAGTGCCACTGTGTGGTATCTGTACCTGTGATATTAATTCTTCAATAGTCTTTGGTGAGGTAAGTCTGTGGGCACCAAACTGTAAACCGATTTCACATACACTGTACAACGTTCTTATACAACGTGAGTTAGCTCAGTTGGTAGAGCGTTCGGCTCGGACGCCCGGGATCCCCGGTTCAAATCCCACTATCGGATGAGTCTTTTGCGAGGCAATAAATTCGATCGAGCTAACTCCCGTTGTGTGTTACCGTCCTCCCCCGTGCTTCCTGATGCAGGAAAAGGATTATATTCACGGAAAAACACTCCGTCCCTCGGATAGGACGATAAATGGAGGTCCCGTGTATGAGACAGTCACACCTCATGCACGCTAAAGAACCTAGTCTACTTCTCGAAAAGAGTAGGGTGTAAACCCTGTTGACTAGTACATCCTGCACATCACAATCAAATTAAAGTGACAGAATAATCAGTAAGTTGATTGCGGTCACTAAACGGAATAAGAAGAAGAACTGAGGTGAGCCAAACAGCATACCAACAAAAGCAGCACACCCGACACGTATTGCGTTCGCATACTACGATCACGCAGTAGCCGTGCCACTGTCAGACAGAGATTAGAGATATAGTTAATGGGTTATCGCTTTTGTTAACCAACTAAAAGAGAAAGACACAGAAAGAAATGTGAACAGTTACGTATTCATGTAAAGTAGATTTGTTAGGAATTTAGAAATAGAAACAAATCGATGTAGAACATACACGACCAAACTCCCACGGTATTAGCCTAATTTATGTCTGCAATCAAATTTGATAGAAACTTTGAATTAAAAGAACAATCTTATAAATGACAATCTGGCATATATATTTATGTTAATTATGTCTAAGACATCATAAGGTCATTTTAAAGTGACCAACGGTGATTATTATTGTCGAGCTGAAGAGGAGGAAAGTTTAGGCAAATTATTTGTGACTTTCCTATCATTTACAAACATATACCTGAGACTGCGATCATTGGAACTTTTGATGTTTCCTCTTTGTACACCAACATCCCCTTCGACGAAGGTATCACCGCATCATGCGAAGCCTTGGCTCAGAGTGGTCACACCAATCCCCCCATCTCTGACATCAAATCTCTCATGTCCCATGTACTAACCAAAAACAACTTCACATTCTCTGACAGGCACTATCTACAGATATTTGGAACAGCCATGGGTACCTGCATGGCCCCCTCATTTGACCAAGCTGGAGCAGCAAATATGGATTTGGTGGCGCTACATTGACGATGTCTTCTTCATCTGGACCAGCGATGAAGAGAGCCTACACACATTCATTGACCACATGAATTCCTTCCACAGAACCATAAAATTAACTTCTGAATTCTCCCTAGATGAAACCCACTTCCCTGATGTCACCATCAAAAAGGAGAACAGCCAGATCACCACCAGTCTCTACACCAAGCCCACAGACACCCACCAGTACCTCCATTCATCTAGCTGTCACCCCCGCCACTGCAAAACAGGTATTGCTTACAGCCAAGCCCTTCGACTCCGTCGCATCTGCTCCAAGGACTCTGACTTTTCCCTCCATGCCAGAAATCTCAAGACACACCTCACAGCCAGGGGCCACAGTGCCAAAGCAGTTCATCTATCCATTAACAAAGTTCGTTCTCTCCCCAGATCCGAGGTTCTGAAGAAGAAGACTCCCAACCAGAGCACCACTGTTGTCACACCCCTAGTGACCACCTTTCATCCCAACTTACCTCCCCTCCGTCGCATATTGACTAACAATCACCACATTCTTCACACTTCTGATCGCCTCCAACAGGCTGTCCCTGATGCCCCCATCCTAGCCTACAGACGCCCTCGCAACCTCAAGGACCACATTGTTCGAGCTGAACTTCCCACCCCCAATAACAACCCCTCTCCCATACAGCAAGGCACCTTTAAGTGCACCGCCGACAGATGCATTGTGTGTCAGGTACATATCCATCAGGATGATACCTTCACCATCCACTCCAACAACATCTCTCACCATACCAAGGGCCACATCACATGCACCACCACCAATGTTGTATATCTTATCACGTGCAGAGTCTGTGGCATGCAGTACGTAGGCGAAACCAGGAACACCCTCAAGAGACGCTTTTACGGACACAGATCCACCATCCACACCTCCAAACATGATGCCCCAGTTGGCAACCACTTCAACCTACCTAATCACTCCATTTCTGACATGATTCTACAGGGAATAGAATCTCTAGGTAACCGCCCGGACACACTCCGCTCCAGCAGAGAGAAGTATTGGATAAGACGTCTCTGCACCATTCATCCCCGTGGTCTCAACATCCAAGAAGGCAGTGATTAACCTTTGCATCTCTCCCCTTCATCGTCTGCACCACCATTTGTTTGTTTTCACCCCCATATTGATACTTTACTTTATTCCACATACTATTCTAATTCTTATTTCCCATTTTATTTTCCCCATATATTCATTTTAGTTTCCTTTGAGATTACATTATATACACTGTCACCATTCATACACATTATCATGTTTATTAATTTAGTTTATTAATATGTTATACTTTTTGCATTTAATTTCTCTCTATAGGTACACTGTCCACAGACATGGGCTTATTCATATACATCCACATTCTCATCATGCATAGTTCCACCTCTATTTTGATCATATTGTTCCACCCTCATTTGTATCTCCACCTTCCCTCTGATTACCTACCTATTTAGGCTTCCTTTTGTTCACTATCTCTTTTACACTCCCTGTCCCATTCATTTGTTTATGTTGCTTCCCTACACATCATCACCTACTGGGTCCTCATCCTTTCCACTCTCTCCTTTGAACTTGCCTATCCTATTCATCCGATCCTGCTACACACTTCACTTCACTTTCTTTGTCCTAATCCTCTCCTCCCATCCCCTACACTCATAATCCCCTCTATTGTTCCTCCCCTCTCTGTGCCCCAGTGCACTCCCACACCTAATCAACTGTCTTTTGTTCACATGTCTCTTCCCATTTCTTGATTTATTTCTTTGATCCTCCCTACCCCTATTCTTCTCTAAGCCTTACACTCTCATCACATTTTATTTGACTGCAGCCACTTAAGGACCCACCCATGCCTGTTTGACCTGATTGGTCAAGCAGTCCTGACACTCACCCACTCACAGTTGCTTTCATTGTTTTGTGTCTCCGCCTCCTTTCCTCTTTCCAGCCCCCCCCCCCCCCCTTCCATACATGTGTTTATGTTGGTATATATTCTGTGTTTTTTCTGTAGTAACTGTCATTTGTGCCCTGACGAAGATTCTGCTAGGATCGAAAGCTAGGCTGTATACGACTCTCATTTTACCACATTGGCGATTTTTTTGTAGACAAGCAGTTTTCAGCAGTATTTTCCATATTTACAAACATAGTTTTACATGAGGTAGGACAAGTTCAATAAAACAAACTTTGAAAACATAGTCGTCAGTCCAAATTTTCACCAATAGGGTTTCAGTGATGTATTGATGACTTGTATACTCGCACTCACTTGATGTCTGTGTTTTTTTAGCAGCATTTAGCATTTGCTTATTTATTTTTTTATCCATAGCTTGGGTTCGTAGCAGCAAAACTAGGCAAGGTGCTTACACTAGCTGCCCAGGGCCTAACTTAGTTGTAGTCACGCTAACCACGGCCGTCCATTTGGTTGAGACTGCAACTCTTCGTGGATACTTCACACACATCGTCATTGACGATGGCAGCGCAAGCCCTAGAAACGGAGGCCATCATCCGCTGACCCTAGCAACGGATGACACCTGCATCGTTCTGGCCGGAGACCCCGAACAGATTAATCCAAAGGTAAAGCAAGGCTTGACACTCGCACTGGCCCGCTGGCCCGGGGCCAGTGAAATTGCACTTGGGGCCAGCAAAATGTATAAAAGTCATATTTTCAACCCGACATTGACAAACTGAAAAAAATCTTATTTTCTTTTATGTCATGCTTCATCTGTAATCATAGGTTTGATATTTGGAAAGAGTGATATTTTGAATAGTAAAAAGCTTACTCATGAAATACAATTTTGGGGCCAGTAAATTTTCTTTCGGGCCACTAGAATAGGGGAAGAAACTATTTCACTGGCCCGACCGGGCCACTGACTAAAAAGTTGAGTGTGGAGCCCTGGGTAAAGGTTAATTTAAGCCAAGTACTTGCATTTAAACTTGTGGTCGGGTGATTTAAAGGGGACCACCAGGCAAAGTACAACACTTAATTATATGTTGTTATACCATTTTGTGATATCAAATAGGTACTTAACATTTTGCTAATGGTTGTGTAATTCATAAACAAAGAAATTAATTACCACCACTTACGGAACCACTATTATTTCCTGGTTCCGTACGGGCCAAACATTTGCGAGTGCGCCAATGCTATTCACGCGTACGTTTGGAGACAATATAATCCCGGACGATTCGTTCGCTCTAGACAAAGGTAGTCTTCGTACATGCAGACCCATGAACGCACGATTTAGAATGGGGATGCATTTTCCAATTATATATTTTTTCTCTGAAAACATATTTTTGTGAACTTGTTGTTGGAATGGACTACTAAAGATGTTACCTTTCATTTATAAGAATATTATTTTTGGGTGGTGGTACCCTTTAAGCTACCCTTTAATGGCCACCAAAAGTGATCCCCTGCAGATAGTTTCCCTTGGGTGGTCACTTATAAGCAACAGGTTTGATTTTCATTTTCTTTGAATATTGTTGATGTGACAACGGTACATTTTTCTCCTGATTTGGCTCCATGTGGCAGGTGTACTCACAGAGAGCTATGAATGCAAATTTCGACATGTCGCTCCTACGTCGACTATACAAGTACGACAAGCAGAATACCTGCAGATCCAGCGTCTTCCTGCACCTGAACTACCGGAGCTGTCAGGCAATCCTGCACTTCCTCGAGATCTACTACGGCAAAACGTTACTCTCACGGTGCCCCGGCCAGGAGCATCCCAATCTCTACCCGCTCAACTTTGTGTCGGTGAAAGGCGAGGACCGGTCCATGGGAACGTCGTACGTGAATGAGAAGGAGGCCGAAGAGATTGCTGAGAAGGTCTTGGCGCTCAGAGAGGCGTGGCCAGAGAACTGGGGGCGTCGCAAGATGAGCCAGGTTGTCGTGTTGTCTCCTTACAGAGTGCAGGTAATTGCTTTCCCCCCTTTTTATGTGTTCTCATTAAAATAGATGCAATGTTGTTATCAAATGAATTCTTGCTTAACAGTCAACACAGTGATTTTACTAACTTATTTGTTGGTAACTTTGGTGCAGGATGAGTGAGGTTTTTTTGCAAGAAGGCAAGAAGCCAATATTTATTCATTACAACACATACATGCATACATATATTTTAACAAATTAGCATAAGCCATATGAAAATTAATAACAGGAAATGAAAGAGAACTTTTAAAAGGCCACAGGGCCTCTCAGGAAGTCATATTACACAATTTTGGCACAATTAATATAATGATAATATGATACAAAAGAATCTTATTTGAAAGGATCAACAATATATTACAATATCAATCATTTTGTAGGAAATGGTGTTTAAGTGATTTTTTGAATAATCTTAAATTAGAATGAGAATGAATAGTACTTGGTAGCATATTCCAAACATTTGGGAGATTGAACCAAACAGATTTGTTAGCAAAAGTTGTTGTATTTTCTCCTTCAGTTCTTATTTGTGACTTTCTAGAAGGATGTACTGTAGAACCGTGTAATGGATAGCACAAACAACATGCTTGCCATGGTAACCATGACTGTTTTTTGTTCACTTGAAAGTCCTTCCATGAGGGGGTATATACATGTACGTGCAGAAAACTTGATCTGTGGTGGCCTTATTATAAAGCTGTCTGGAGTGGATAAGGACTAGATTTTGCACAATTTTAGGGTTTACAGGCTAGGGATGCTTCATCAGTGTCCACCATGTGATCAGTTTAATATATTCATATGTGTTAAAAGCAAATTATTTGTATCATAAGTATGTATCAAAACAGTCACTACTAAAGAAATATATCTGTGAATTTTGATTTGCAGATTGATTTGATCAGGAAGAAGCTTCGGGAGAGACACCTGTCTGCTGTCACGGTAGAAACTGTGCAGAATGTTCAAGGTACAGAACATTATGCAAGACTTTAACTCTCAACGTGCCAGGGATTTTAATGCTCTATGGCTTTTGTGTGTATTGTAACTCGCAAAAATACGAGCTTAGCGCTCAAGGAGTTAAGCATAGCAGCTTATGTACTTATTATAACCTAAATTGTGCTGATATACATGTATACTGTCCAGGAAGAATTTATTACAACAGAATAACCACTCTGCGACTTAAAACAGGATACATGTACATGTATATTATGTATCATGTATCAATCACATGTAATTCGCAACAAACATTTGCAACAAGTGGAATTCATCCTGATCTGAATGGTATTTTCATTGCAGGTGTGAATCTTTCAAAGAGAAAAAAATTACATTTCGCTATTTCTCTCCTTCCTATGTACAGGGAAGCAGTTCCGTGCTGTGTTTCTGAGTACCGTAAGGACACGCTCCACACTGAACAGGGTGGACATCACGGCCCTCCCTAATCAAGCCGGGAGGACCACGAACAACAGTAGGTACTCTTACGGTTTTCTCTCGGATCGGAAGCTACTCAACACGGCGTTCACGCGAGCCAAGTCCCTCATCGTGGTGGTGGGCGACCCCGTGGCCCTCTGCTCCGTTGGGGAGTGCCAGAAGACGTGGGAGAGGTTTATGAAGATATGTGAGGAGAACGAGAGCATCTTGCCAGAGGAACTCACCATGGAGCAGATCAGGAGGGAGATAATTGCTGCCAAGCGTGTCCTGAACCCCAATGCGAGAGATTTCACTCCGAGGACTGTGGGAGCCAATTCAAGAAATGCTAGTCTAAGCATGGGTAGGGCAGTTGAAGTCCCTGGCTGTTCTCAGTCCTCAGCGAGACAGGTTAGAGATCCGGACAGGTCTGGGTATCCGATCCTAGGAAGTGGCAACCTGCCCGAGTCTGATGATGAGGATGAGTTCATCATTAGCCAAGATGAGTGGCTTAGAGACCTGAGAGAACAGATGGAGGAGGACATGGCAGAAGAGAACAGGTCTCACCCTCAAGAATCTGCCCAGGAGGAAGCAGAAGAGGAAAGCTCTGAACCTGTGGCTGATGTCAATCAGCAAGATGGAATGCCATCAGCCAGACCTAGACGCATTGTTCCTACCCCTAGACTTACCGGGAATGACATTCTTCAGAACATGCGGATGGTAGAGAGAGCAGGACGCATTTCCCTCCTCCCAGTTGCTGATGATGCTTACGATTCTGATGATGACGTCAGTGAGACTAACGCCACAAATGCTGGTTCCGTGAATCAACTTCTATCGAAAGCGCTCAAAAATCCAGAACAATTCAAACTTTGCATTTTCCGCAAAGACATAACCGGCAGGATGTATGCCATTCCTGAAGATCGCCAGTCGGGGGATGAGATTGTCATCACTAGCACAAAGCGCCAAGGTCAGGCGATGGATAGTGATGAGGTTTTGGTTGAGATATTGACAGATGATGAACAGCGTGAAGGAGCAGAAAATGACAACAAGAGAATCTATGGAAAAGTCACTGGCATTGTTAAACGCAATGCTGACCCAAGGTATCGGAAGTTTGTGTGCTACCTGGATCCACATAGTGACAATGTCATGGTGCCACTGGACAAGACCTGCCCAAAGATGTTCATTCTTGGAATAAAGAGAAGTCAGGTTAAAGAGAAAAACCATGCAGCTGTTGTTAGGCTGTACAGCATCGACAAGACAATTCCAGTGTCAGGAAGACCATGCACACAGCGAGAAGACGTGACTATTGCCCGGCATGAAAGAGCTCAGAAGTTGTTTGTAGTCCAGTATCTCAAATGGGCTGACAAAACGCCATACCCTTTGGGAGTAGCTACAGAAGTACTAGATCCTGGAACGAATCGCAAATCTGGAATGAAGATCTTGAAACTTATCCATGGTATCAAGGCCAGCAAAAGATCTGTTATACAGCAAATACAGCAGGAATATGCACCAGATTGGAGTATTCCTGAAGACCAAGTCTGCTCACGGAAGGACTTCCGCGGGAAGACTGTCTTTACCATTGACCCACCAGATTCCAAAGATCTGGATGATGCCATTAGCCTGGAAGTTTTGCCAGGGAAACGATACCAGGTCAGTGTGCACATTGCTGATGTGTCCTACTTTGTGGCAAAGGACAGCCTCTTGGATAGAGATGCTCGGCAGAGAGGTACTACTTTCTACCACCCATTTCCTACTCCTGATCATCCATTCCACATGTTGCCAGAGCGACTGAGCTCACAGCTTTGCAGTCTTCTCCCAGATCAAGATCGACTAGCTGTTTCTGTCACCTTTGTTCTCGATGAAGAGGGAGAGATGGTCCAAGAGCCAGTCTTTGAGAGATCAGTGATTCGGTCAGTCAGGAGAATGACATACGAGGAAGCAGAACGCCTAATCCCTAGTGACCTTTCAGGGTATGAGAATGTGGCTCAACCAATCAGAGATTTGCACCAGCTGGCACACTGCCGTCGCGCCCGCCGGCTAAAGGATGGATGGATGGTCTACCAAGCCAACAATGACGACGGAGGAGCAGTCTGCAATCCCCGTGTTCACAGCTTGATAGAAGAGTTCATGATCTTGACCAATGCTGCTGTTGCCGAACACCTTCTGAATAGGTTCCCGGAATGTACACCATTGCGAAGGCAACTAGCACCACTTCAGGAGCACATAGAGGATTGGAACACACGTCATTGCAGCGTTGCAGCAAACAGTATTCATGTCTCGACGTTGGCCAATGTTGAGGAAGAACGCTCTGAAGATGGACATGTGATGGTTGTCAATGAAGTTTGGCAGAAGGTCAAGTCTCTGATCGAGAAAGAAAGTCTCACACGAGCTGACATGGAAGAACTAGTCAATCTCCTTGTCCAAGATGGCAACCATCCCAGGCAGGCTGTTGCCCTCTCAGATTTGTATCGAATCATGGAACGAGGAGAATATGTTGATTCGACTAGTCAGTCAGATCCAGAGAAGAGGAAGCACTATTCCTTGAAGCTGCCAGTATATGTCCACTTCACATCTCCCATCAGAAGGTACATAGATCTGGTAGTGCACAGGATGCTCATCGCATCAATAGTAGGATCTGAACGCCCCTACACCCCGCGTAAAATGGCAAGTATCACCCATCACTGCAATAATCAGAATGCTCGTAGTAAGCGCTTCAATGATGAAGCTCTAGCATTGAAGCTGGCTCTCAAGCTCCAGAAGGCATCGCTGCAGCTGACAACTTTTGTAGAGGCTCTCACAGAGACGACCATGCGACTGCAGTTTCCTTTCCGCAGCTACGTTTCAGGCAGGCAGAGAAATGTAGGGTTCAGCTTATTGAAACCATCGGGCAGACCAAACGCTGAGGTCGGTTGCGTCAAGATGTCATGGAAAAGTCGTATCTTCAACAAATACCAGATGGCACAATCACCAGCACAAGGGCGATCATATCCGCATCAGCCCTTCAACATTGATGAAGTCTTATGGCAGCACATCCTTGAGGTCATCAAGGAAGGAGATATCCTCGAGGCCTTGAATGAAGAAGACTGTTTGGATGTAATCAGGGCTGTACAGTCAGCTGCTGTAAATGGATGCTACAATAAAAACCCATTCAGTGAAAGCAGAGCATTGGGATCTTCAATGGAACAGAGGTCTATGGGCTTCCTTACCTACTCGAGAACCTACAAGCTTGGAGATCCTTGCAGGGTTCAA
Source organism: Echinarachnius parma (assembly GCA_037951105.1). Classification (NCBI taxonomy): domain Eukaryota; kingdom Metazoa; phylum Echinodermata; class Echinoidea; order Clypeasteroida; family Echinarachniidae; genus Echinarachnius; species Echinarachnius parma. Next base: position 8,962 of record JBAMJV010004635.1, on the reverse strand, counting down.
TTGACATCGAGACTCAACAGGGGCTTGCTTGCTCCAGAGATACAGCTCTTCAATCTGACTCCACACTTGAATGCCTGCACGGAGCACCGGTTGCACCCCATTGAGTGCTTCTCTCGCATCGCTACCGAAGTTCCTGGCCGGGAGAGGACCATTACACGCTATCAGGAAAAATGGAAGCCAATCCTCTCCATGTACAGTGCTCACCAAGCTGTTACTGAAGATGACACGGTGGTTCTTGAGAATGTAGCTATTGTGTGGAATAGAGAGGAAGAGAAAATCACTGGCCAGTTTGAAGTCAGCGACAGCCTTAGCAAAAAGAACCACATCCGGGTTAGTGAATTTCGTTACGTGTGCGTCCAGATGAGGGATCTTGATGTTGGCTCAAAATCCCAGCGGCGCATCATGGATTACAACAAGCGGAGGGAAGAGTGTGGTGTTGGCCCTTTCAACGCAGATGACTGGCAAAAGCAGACGTTCGTTGCCCATTGCCTGGTGAAGAGAATCATACCCAGTTCTCAAAGGGGATCCCGTAGGAACAGAGGCAGACCAGAAGGGGAGGATGAGGTGACCACCATAGAGATCGTTCTGCACAGAGAGAAAGATTTCTCCTCACTGGACTTTCCTGAAGCAGTCCTGGATGCTAGAAGTCATGTAGCCAGTACAGTCGAGCTCATCCCAATGTCAAAACCAAACATGTAAAGTATTGCCAATCATTTTGCCCCAAATTTGTATCAGTGGCAAAACTTTAGTCCAGGCGATGGTTGTCATATGCCATAGGAGATATTCCAACTGTTTCCTGGAAGACCTATGACATAAATATTACTGGTGAACATTATACAGTTGTTAACTGGTGGTGGAGGGAACATCACGGAATGTTCCATCCGAGGGATTTTAAATGCTATCAAGGGAAGAGTAAATAAGTCCCGAGACGTAGTCGAGGGACTTATTTTCTTCACGAAATAGCATTTTAAATCCCGAGGATTGGAACATTCCATGATTTTCCCGACGACACAGTTAACAACTGTTATATCATCTGGCTAAATACGGGGGCTATATTCACATTCATGCGTTGAAACTGAAATCAGTCAAAAACAACATACGTATTATACGTGTACCTTTGGTTCTCATTGTGACGTCATAATACAATCTCTTTTGCAGCGCGCGCCATGGCGGGTGTAATAACTCTCTGGCCATGGTGTCATAACAAATTGACACCCTAGTCATGTGACCGTGTTTAGCCAATCAACGACGCGTATTTTACTAAGTCAGATGATATTATACTATGACACTTTGTTAGGATACCTCTGCAGAGGGATTTGCACTGGCATTGAAGACATTGTCTAGTCAAATGATATGATTCAAACAGTTACTGGTAATTCATGTCTTTTAAGTCTGGACTAAAGTTGCCCCACTGATGGGAATTGCCCTTATGTTGAAGATTTGTCCCCATGATCTGTTTTTAGAATTTCAATTGCTTTACATAGTTAAAACGATGAACTTCTTTCCCTTTGAATTCAGCCCAATAAAATGATCTGTTATTAGAATTTCAATTGCTTTACATAGTTAAAACGATGAACTTCTTCCCCTTTGAATTCAGCCCAATAAAAGGGTAAGTTGTGTTAACAATGTTACGAAATGGGAATTTTGCTTTTTAAAATATAACACCAATCTCACATTCAATTATAAGTGCCACACACCCCTAGCACGTATTTGCGCAACAATCATTGTACATGTACATTCCCAACTCACTTTGTTGTGTTTGGTGGCTTCACATATTATATACTGGCAAAAGTGCGAAAAGGGGGAGGGGGATGTCTCCCAGCCATTTCTGTACTTTTTTTTTTCAAGTCTTGCGCGTCTTTTAAAACCAAATTTTCAAAAATCGAGCCTACAGTCTGTCACATAGCCACGTGACCTTTTTCTATTTGTCAACCTGAAAATTGCTAATTTTCGTGATATGGGAAAATTGGGAAATATCATTTTTCCTAAAAACAGTTGAAGCATCAATTGGTTATTTGGTTTTCTATTCATTATGAAATATATAAGGTAATGCACAAAAAACATAGAAATACATACAAAATTATCAAAACAATTAAAAAAAAAGAAGATGAATAAGCTGGCTCTGCCAATTTTTGTTTGTTTCATTGTTGTTCAAAATGATCTAAGTAAAAAACCAATGTTCAATTATAACAAATATATGATTTATGGGCAAAAGTGTGGATTTCATGACCTTATTTGCATAGATTACCATAAATATATAAATTAGTGAATACAAAGAAAATTACCATACTACCTATGCAAATTTGTGCAGCAATCAGGCATTTCACGGCCGAGATCTCAAGGGGGGGGGGGGGGGCTATAATGCCCCCTAGCATCCTTCTGTAACTTTCAGTAGTAGACGTGTGCATGGCCTAGGGCTAAATAAACAGAGATTCTGATAACTCATAACTTTTTAATAAACCCCCTCCCCCCAGTGTTAAAATATTTAAATGACCTAAATTGTTGTCCTCCACCTATGATTGTTTGTTTCTCAATGCAGCCGTCAACTATCAGCAGTTGGGATGATCAACTTGTCGGATGTGCCCGATCTGATCAGGGACATTGCCCTACAGAGGAAAAACAATCCGGATGAACACAGTGGTATGTTTGATAGTTTGTCCGACATTTTGTTTGCATCTTTCGTCTAGCATCTAATTTACATGGAGCTACATGTAAATGTGATGGTTGGAAATGTAACAAGCATGCGTATGTTATTTTACAATTTTTTTTGCAGTTTATATGAAAATGGGAATTCATAGATGAAATTTAAAAATTTTATAAGAGAGCATTGAAAAGGGTTTCACGGACAATCATCCGTCACAAGAGCTAATTCTTGCTCAGTTGGTAGAGCACCGGTCTAGCAATCCGGAGGTCTCGGATTCGAAACTAATGCCTCGGTCACACCTTTGCATATTTTGCTGCGCATTGCTGCGCTTTGTGGGGTTTATCAATACGCAGCCCTGCCCAGCAAAACACGACAAATTTGAAAATAGCAGTCACACTATTGCGTATCTAGCTCGTAAGTAGCTCGTATGCTATGGTTGCCTATGTTTGCCTCTGGCCACGCTATAGCTCGCTGTTGCTCGTATTAGTACGTATCAATGCGCAGTTTGCTCGCCACGTTGCGTTTGTAGCTCGTTCTTGGTTCGTATGCCGCTCGCTAGCCGTTCACACCAGTTGGTTTTGTTAAGTTTCACTGCGTGCTCGCTCGCTTTAGCTGGTTAGTGAGCTGGTTTCATTGCGCTTTATTGGGTATATTTGCGTATGTCTGCTATCGGGCAATACTCAGCAATACGCAAAGGTGTGACCAAGGTATTATGGAAGCCTAATACTCTATGCTCAATTTCATTTTTATTTTCATTTAAAAGAACGTTACAGTACTACTTTGTTACTCTACATAACTGAAGCTGTGTTTATGAATCATTAAAACAAATTCGTGTTTTGTGTGTGAATTTAATCAGATGCAACGCTAAGGACCCTGATGCGGGAAGCAAGACGGATCAATGACCTGACTGTCCCTCACATATCTCTGCAGCCGCTCAACCCGTCACAGCGTATGGCTGTCCAGAAAGCACTCAGTAGTACTTTCTCGGTTATACAGGGTCCACCGGGTAAGTGGGCTATTTACAAACCTTTTTATCTCTCTCTGCAAACTTTGCGCACTATCACACTTTTTAATACATCCCATTCATACTTGCATATAGCACTGGCTCGGCACTGGATTAAGCCAGTGCCGAACCTCCAAGGCTGTTCAAACAGCTTGTCTCAAAATCGTCAGGAGAGAAACATCCATGAATTATATTTAATCAGCAAACCAGTCTAATCCCAAGCCTAATTTAAATAATTGTTGTATCACATGTCGGTTGACAGGTACGGGTAAAACTCTGACAGGGTCCTACCTGGCTTACTTCTTTGCGCAACTCAACAAACAGCTACAGACAGGTGACAAGTGCCCCCAGGTGCTGTACTGTGGACCATCCAACAAGTCAGTCGACGTTGTGGCAGGTGGGGAAACAAAATCACAATTCTATTACCGAAAACTGCTCAGAAAGATCAATGCAACTTTGCCACTAAATAATGACCTAGCTCAAAGTCATCTTTTATGAGCGAATTGGAATAAAACGGGAAATATTTGTATAGACTTAAAGATATGCATGAGTATTGGTTCATTCTAAAAAAATTAGTTGCGTTGAGGAGGGGGGGGGGGGGGGGGGCGGCCATATTAGGGTTAAAGGACAATGAAATCCCGGACAAATTGTATTAAAAAGGCATGCATTTTTTTCAACTTTGTAGACTATTGCTCTAGTTTTGTACAACATATTATTTAGTTTCTATCAATTATTCTGTTAACATTACAATAACAATTGTTCTATGTTAACAGCGTTTTTTCACTGACTACTAATAAAATAATGTGAAATGAGTTGAATTGAATGCTTTCATTCCATAGGATACCTCCGAGAATTCAAAGAAATCTCTGTTGTGCGAGTGTATGGCGTTGAGATCGAGCGTAGGGATTTCCCCATTCCGGGTCTCCCAGGACGCCTCAGCAAGTGGTCTCGGAAGGACGTTGTCATGCCTAATGAGCTAAGCGACATTTCCCTCCACCATCGGATTCGAAGACGAGGTACCCATGCAGAAGCGATAAGGGGATTCGACACGCAGGTCCGGAATGGCACATTCGACAAAGAAAGAAATCGGGGCCCCTACTTGGATGCAATCACCAAGGCAATGGTAGATATGTATTCCGATCATATTACTAACAGCCATGATCTAAATGTTACAATTATATTAAACTGTTCCGGCATAATTCTCTCTATTGCCTATATGTATGATGTCCCACAATGCAAAGAGACAGCAGCCTGGCTATTGTTTGCTCTCACCGCAGTGCGTGTGGGAGGGACAAATCTTGATATGCAAAAGTAATGCAGACTCTGCATTATGGATGGCTAGTTGTTTTTTAACAACTTATGAATACTCCCTTGAATTAATTTTCTCTTCACCACTGGCAAGAACATATACCCAAGTTTACCTGCAATCAATAAAGTTACAGAGATGCCAAACCTTCCTAATTTCAGGGAGGTTCCCTTATTTGCATACCTTCGCAACGAAGTGGCCAGAGGCATCATGTTTTCAGGTTGTCCGTCGGTCCGTGTGTCCCGTTCCTGTATCGCGATATCTCGAGAATCATTTGACGAATATCCACCAAACTTGGTACATGTATGTATCTCGAGGAGTCAATGAACCGTTTAGATTTTGGGGTCATGTGGTCAAAGGTTACAAGACTCATTATATATGCAAATATAGCTTGTTTTAGCGATATCTCAAGAACCAATTGACGGATTATTACCCAACATGGTGCATGTACAAGTCAAGGGTCAAAGGTCACAGCTGATTTTTGGAAAGATAATTCTCACTGTGCTGTATGCAATTTATAGAATTCTTTGTTGTGATTTTTATAGAAAGAGGAGCTTCAGCGTCATCACGTCATCCTTGCAACCTGTAGCGCCGCCGGAGATGATCGTATCGCGAAAGAAACTAACGTGATTCAGACGATTATAGATGAGGCAGGAATGTGCAGCGAGCCCGAGTCTCTCGTTCCGTTAGTGTTCTGCAAACCGAAGCAGGTTGTACTGATAGGTGACCACAAGCAGCTCAGGTGAATTATAGTTTGTTTCAATGATAAGAGGCATATATGAATGTCACCTGTGTGATACAGGCAATCATTGCAAGGCGGGCATGTGTAGTGAGTCCGAGTCTCTCATCCCGTTAGTGTTCAACAAACCAAAGCAGCTAGGTGTACTGATCGGGGACCACAAGCAGGTCAGGTGAATTGTTTGAACTGGAGATAATAGAGCATGATATATGTAGGTAACCTACATGAGGTGCAATTTTTATTATTTTGGGTCATCAGGTACAGTTCAAACCCACACAATTATATCGCACACTATCTCAACTCCCAGGGGAGCATACTTGCCCAAGCTGTTCTACTATAAAGGCGTTGCAAGCTAATTTATCACCCAACTAATTATAAGTTCCTATTTATACTCCTGGGCAGAGAGAACTTTTATAAGGTGATACACAACTCATAATCAGTGTTGGGTCCAAGACCAGAGGGTCTGAGATCAAGATAAAAATCAAGATCAGACAGTCCGAGATCAAGATCACGATCCGCAGCTCAAGATTGAGATCAGAATCTCTGAGATCAAGATCAGATGTCTGAGATCAAGAACAAGATCGAGATAACTGATGCCGATCTCGAGATCAAGATCGATCTCGAGATACCCAACACAGGTGCATCCGCTCCTCAAAATCGTGTTTTCGCTGATTGGTGAACAATTAAAAAAACTTTTTCGTTTGATATTTTGAGTTAACAATGTTGATCTCGAGCTGATCTCGAGCGACAATTCCGAGAACAGAAGCTCTGAGATCAAGATCAAGACCAACACCCTTTTGATCAAGAACAAGATCGAGATTACTGATGCCAATCTTGAGACTGGTCTCGAGATCAAGATTGATCTCAAGATACCCAACACTGCTGATAATACGTATCACCTCTTCAACATAACGTATCGTCACGTATCGCCTTGAAGGGAGCCACTACCCCAAAATAATATGTAATACAAATATATTAGTATCTTATCAATGAAATGTAATAGTTCTAGAAGTCCATTCCACCAATGAGTTTAACCAAATTTGTTTCCAGAGAAATTATATAATTTGGAAAATATATCACGAAACTATAGTAATTGTTCATGGGTCTACAGACGAAGACTAGTACATTCCATGCTTTTATTGTCTCCAAACGTACGAGGTATAGAATTGGCGCACTCGCAAACATTATACGCTTACGGAATCATATGCCCTGTTGGTTCTGTGCGTTTCGGTGATTAATTGCATTGTTTATGAATAACACAACCTTTTGCAAATTGTTATTGATATCAAACAACGGTACCAAAACAAATAACCCTATGTATGTTTCTTTGCATGGTGGTCCCCTTCAATTCGTCTGCATGAGTGACAACTTAAATTCTAGTTATTCATTTGTTATTGAAATATTGTTTATCAATACATTACATAATACATTATCTCTGTTGATCATGTTACTTTGTGTTATTTTAAAATCCATCATCATTCATAACATAGTACATTATAAAAGCATTTTGTTAACGAAACATACATTATTTTCTTGAAAACCTTCAAACAGAGCTATCATCACAGAGCCGAATGCCAAGAACATGGGCACGGACGTGTCACTTCTGGAGAAGTACCAGAAAACGGTTGAAATGCTGACAATTCAGTACAGGATGGTATGTGTTTTTTTTTTTTTTTTTACAGGAAAGATTTTATACCTCCGCCAACAAAATGGCCGGAGGCATTATGTTTTCGGGTTGAATGTCCGTCCATATGTCTGTAAGTATGTACAATGTATGTCTGTTCCTCGCGAATCTTGAGAACTGGTTGACTGATCAATTTGATATTTTTGTTTTAAACATTTTTTCTCTTACTATATAGGACTTAGTAACATTGTCCAAATCCTCAAAATCCAATTGAAATTCTAGCGGTTCCCTCATACCTTGTTGTATTCTTATCAACAAAAAAGCATGGTGCAGGTTTCGGCCTTTCAAATTTCCCTTTCGTTAAAAGATATTTACGATTGAAGTGTTCAGATGTCAAATTATTCAACGGATCGTCAGGACCGTGTACAAAGTGAGTGCAATGAGTTGGTGAATGTCACTTTGCATTTTTGCTCATTACTCGGCCATATAAAGTCCATTTAACTTAAAATTTTCACACAACACCTCGTGGACATATCAAATAACAATAATATATATTGTATCAACCACTCATCACTTTTTGCAAAGTTACTAGATCCCTTTAATTAACGTCTTTTATTGTCAATATGCTACAGTATATGCTTTTAAAAATTCAGTCAAGGGATCATTTTTACAAGCCTATATGTGCTTTCTTATGATTCCCCCACTTTTTTTGGTTTTCATTTAATTGTAACCAATCATGCATTTTATGTTCATGCATATTATATATTGTATATTTGTCATTTTTTACAAGAAATAAATTGAAATTGATATTGTTGTATTGCCTTATGGCAGATGAATTATTCTTGCCTTTTAACACATTGTTCTACCCACAGCACAAACAAATCTGCGAGTTCCCCTCTCATGCCTTCTACGAGAACAAGCTGCAAACGGATGTCTCTGTGGCTCGGCGTAGTCCCAGAGATGACCCACTCCGTAATCTGTGGCCGACCAAGGATGGAGTCATTATGCCCAGGTTGTTCTTGCATGTGAGCGGTAAGGAGGAGACGCTGTCCGTCAAGTCCGACGAGGGAAGTGAGATGTCCAAGAGTAATCCGACGGAGATCGAATACGTGGTGAGTGTGACCACTCATACAGACATTACCATAATTTTGTGTAGGTGGCAGGTGTCAGAGACTTGCCAACACTTGCATTGTCTGACAATGCACGTGTTGGCAAGTCTCTGACACCTGACACCTATGCATTGTCTATGCATAACCCGCTACACGAGGTGTCCTTAATACTGAGTTTGACCATTTACATTTTAGATGTGAATGTGTCAGCAACGGCCAAACATTTGTTCTGACAGCGAATACAAATCTTTTAAAAGATTCACCTAGTTGTAAAAGTGATAAATCAATAATGTTTACAATAATGTACACAATCAGTGTACTAGCTATTTGGACCTGGCTGTAAGTGAGATATGTCCCAGAGTAAATATGGCAAAGGTCAGATACGTGCATGGTGTCTGGTGAGTGTGACAACAACGGCCAAACTATTTTACCGTTCATACACAGTATAACAAGTTAATTGTGTCATAATTATCAATGTAGAATTATTATCATTAGAGTTTCCTTTTGTTTTTGTTGTTTGTTGTAGGTTCAGATGGT